>CAUYRH010127378.1:0-48202 GCA_963574655.1 Perodicticus potto | reverse complement strand
AGGGAGGGGTGGAGAAAGGAACAGCAGAGAGAGGGAAGGAGCGAGGGGGGTGGGGTCTTGGTGTGTGCCACACCTTTTGGGGGCAAAACACGATTATAAGAGGGACTTTACCTAACAAATGCAATCAGTGTAACCTGGTTTCTTGTACCCTCAATGAATTCCCAACAATAAGTTTAAAAAAAAAAAAAAGAAGTTTCTGGTGCACCTGTCTCCTTACCCCTCTCCCACTGATGAAGGATCTAGAGTAGCCACCCCAAACCAAAAAATGGAAGTGGCACGTGGAAAATGGAAGAGCAAGCAGGAGCAGATTCTGACACCAACAAACCACCACAACAGCCCCATGCCCAACATTTTACTTGAGAGAGAAATACATTCCTAATTTGGTTAAGCTGTGTCCTTTGGCTCAGACGCATCACAGACCCAGGAGGAGAGATGGGTCAGTGCAATTGGCTTCATAGAGGTCAAAGAAGAGTCAGTGAAGGGCATGACAATGGGGCCACAGAGACCACAGTGAGCACAGTCCAGTGGGGTGGAGGGGTCTGAGTCTGAGTAGAGCCAGCCAAGCTATACAAGGCAGGCTGAGTGGGGAAGTAAATGTGGATGACAACTTGATGAAGACAGGCTTTGGGGAGAGAGGGGCCAGGGGCCAGATTATCAGCTGTGTGCAGACTAATGAGCAGAGGTGTAGAGAGCCAGCACATGACGTGTGGTGAGAGATGGGTATAGGGAAGTCCCTTAGTTGTGGGAATGGTCTGGAAAACAATAAGCCTTGGGCAAGAGCACAGTGGCTGGATTGGCCAGCCGGGAGACTATGATAGGTATTGCCCATAGCTAGGGACATCCCAGATCACAGGGGTCCACAAAATACCTCAAGGTCATGAAGGGGGCCAGGAGAAAGAAGGGAGTTGCTAAGGTAGTGGCTGCTTTGGGATGGGCAGGAGGGAGGTCTGGACAAGGGTTGCAGTAGAGCCTTTTCATAAAGGACTTGAGAACAAGAGGGTAAGTAAAGTTCCCAGAAAGTTCCATTGCACACCTGACTCTCAAGATGCGCAGCTTTAATGAAGCCATCAGTGTTGGGGATGCTGGCTTTATCTGAGCTGAGTGGACAAGGGCAAGGGCTCAGGGACAGGGAGGGGGTCCCATAGAGAAGGGAGGAAGGCTGAAGGGGAAAGACAGACTGGGGAAGGAAGAAGAAGGAGGGACCATCTTTGGTTCTGAGCTTTCCATCCTGGAACAGGAAGTGAGGACTGGAAAGGTCTGGGTCAGGAGATGCTGGGTAGACAGCCAGGGACACCATGGGCCTGAAGATCCCTGAGAGAGTAGTTGGGAGACAGAGGGTCACGGACTCCAGTTCTCATGTCGCCAAGGCTGAGAGGAACATGGCTGGAATGCAACACAAGCCAGCAGCCATCCCCCGGGGCAGCCAGTGGGGAATCTCCAGCCCTGAAGTCATCGCCACCCGAGAAGCCTGGACCCTGCCATGGAAAAAGGGTCCCACAGGGGTGTCCGGCGCCACCGGCATGGATGAGCTCATAGCTGCTGCCGCCTCTTCCCCTCTTTTCCAGGCATCTCAGATTTCGAGATGTCAGGAGAATAGAACAGACAAGGCAGAGGACACGTAGAGGGCTGGCTATGGACCCAAGGTAGATGCGAAATGTGGGGACCAGCAGTGTCCCCCTCCACCTCCGCACTGTGCCTGCTTCCCTTGCTTTGTCCTGGGCCAGATTCGGGGCTACCTTCCCTCTTTACTTCCATTAAGGAACCAAAGGAGACCTAAACCATAAGGCCCCTAAGAAAATACACCGGTGTTACATGGAAAGGAAACTGTGCCTCTGTGCTCTTCCATCATCCCAGATGACTTATCATATATTTGCTTGGAAATGAGAGGACTGAACCCAAAAGGGATAGGAGACAGAGTAACTAGTCAGGTAGCAGGGGCCTGGCAGTGCTAGGGCATCATGTGGGAGGTAAGGAGCTATCACATGATGCTATAGACAGAGCCCTGTGCTGAGAGCCAGAAGGTATGGCCCTAGTTCTCACTCCACCACTTGTCAGCTGTGGGACCCTGAGGAAGCCACTTTATTCCTCAGAGACTCAGTCTCTCCTCTCTAAAATGGAAATGCCACCTAAACTTAGAGTGTTTTGAAGATCCATTGAAAGCAGACAGGTACATTTTGAAACCTTAAAGATCTTTCCATTCAAAGGGAAGATATGTTTCGTAATATAAATGCAAATGAAATGATGGCACCAAAAAGCACCATTCACATTGCAGCCTTAAAGTATGGCACCCCCTGGAACACAAGTCCATTTACAACTGTCACGTGAAGGGTGCTTGAGACTGGTGCAGACCAGAAGACCCAATACTATGGCTGGGAAAATAGCTGTCCAGAACAGTCCCTGGGTGGGGAGTGGGACTGCCCCAGTTACCATAACATTTGGGTGGCTATCTGGGATCAGGTCCATGCAGGAGAACAGTTCTGCTCAGAACATTCTAGTCCAGGGGTAGGGAAGGTTGGATTAATTTAGTTGTAATCCAATAAGGCTATATTCAAGAAACTTTAATTAGATATACTTAATTATTATAACTTACATTATTATAACTTACATTATTACAACCTACATTATTTTGTAATGTACTTAATAATTTCAAAAATTATAACTATTTGTTAATTTTAAATGACTTTTAATTTAATGACTTTTAATTAATTTTAATTTAATGACTTTGTTGTGTTTGGTTTTTGTTGGAAAGCATTTGAATATTTGGTTGCAGTGTGGAAGTCCGCAGTTTCAGATGATCCTCTAGATGGGTATCAGTCATGCGTGATCTTAAGGGCGACTTGATTTGGGTTGGGTTGAAGAATGCAGATTCTCAGCAATAAGTGGTTGAAAAACAAAGCATTTCTCAGGCACGTTGTTGAAGGCAGGTATTTTTCTTTAATTTCAATTGGATCTTTCTTAGTACCAATGACTTTTTTATTGAGCAATAATAATAATAATGCAAAATAAGTAACATTCACATTGTCAGATAAGAGTATGTCTGTCATAGAATGCTTCGACTCTGAGCTTCAGTATGGAGTCATCAGTTAACTTCTTTTTTTTTCCAAAGTCTCAAAAAATAGACAATATTTATAAATAAAAATAGAAGATAATTTCAAAAAACAGATCATGCCAAATCTTATAGACAATAGAAAAAGAAGAAATACTTCAAAATCATTCTACTTCATCTGGATGTACTTGATATTTAATTTGGAAAAAAATATATTATTATAAAGGGAAATTACAAACATATTTCACTTATAAATGAGGATGGAATATCCTAAACAACATATTAAGTTGAATTAAAAATTATTGTTCAAATAATGTACTTTGGTCAAAATTAAATCCAATTTATGTGAGAATTAGTCACTGTTTTCTTTTCTTTTTTTTTTCTTTTCCTTTCCCTCAACCCCCTCCCTCCTTCTGTCTGCTCTCCCCTTCCCCCACCCCCTACTGTGTCATTGTCATTAATTGTCCTCATATCAAAGTTGAATGGATAGGATTCGTACTTCTCCATTCCTGTGATGCATCACTAAGAATAATGTATTCCACCTCCATCCAGGTTAATACAAATGCTGCAAAATCTCCAATTTTTTAATGGCTGATCATACATGTGAATCATTTGAAGAATATGCAGCTGTTCTAGACCTGTTAGTTGGAGAATACAATGAAAGGATCACTGACTTTGAGAATCATGACATTACACTCAAATTAGTATTTCAGCCTCACCTACTTGATATCATGAAAGCACCTAAAGAACTATAGATGCAATTCATTGAGCTCTCCATAGATTATATTTTAAAGTCATAGATGCCAAAGCAAATAGATAACCTACCCAATGGGAAAGGATATTTGCATTTTTTTTTGAGACAGAGCCTCAAGCTTTCACCCTGGATAGAGTGCTGTGGCATCACAGCTCATAGCAACCTCCAATTCTTGGGCTCAAGCAAGTCTCTTGCCTCCACCTCCCAAGTAGCTGGGACTACAGGTGCCCACCACAACACCCGGCCATTTTTTGGTTGCAGCCGTCATTGTTGTTTGGCGGGCCCGGGCTGGATTCGAACCTGCCAGCTCAGGTGTATGTGGCTGGCGCATTAGCCCGTTGAGCCACAGGCGCCAAGCCAGATATTTGCATATTTTGAATCAGACAAAAACTTAATAACTAGGACCGATAGAGAACTTAAATTAATCCACATGAAAAAAACCAACAATCCTATACATCAATGGGGAAGAGAGATGAACAGAACTTTCTCTAAAGAAGACAGATGAATGGCTAGCAATATATGAAAAAATGCTCATCATCCCTAATTATTAGAGAAATGCAATTAAAACCACCTGAGATATCATCTAACCCCAGCGAGAATGGTCCATATCACAAAATCTCAAAACTGCAGATGCTAGAACAGATGTGGAGAAAAAGGAATACTTTTACACTGCTGGTGGGACTGCAAACTAATACAACCTTTTTGGAAGGAAGTATGGAGAAACCTCAAAGAACTCAACAGAGACCTCCTGTTTGATCCTGCAACCCCATTACTGGGCATCTATTCAGAAGGAAAAAAAATCTTTTATTATAAAAACACTTGTACTAGACTGTTTATCATAGCTCAACTTATAATCACTAAAATGTGGAAATAGCCTAAATGCCCCTCAACCCAGGAATGGATTGGCAAGCTGTGGTATATGTATACCATGGAATATTATTCAGCCATAAAAAAGATGGAGACTTTACATCTTTTACGTTTACCTGGATGGAGTTGGAACATATTCTTCTTAGTAAATTATCTCAATGGGGGGGGGAGGGAAGTATCCAATGTACTCAATATTATTATGAAACCACTATATAAACACTTACACTCTCATAGGAATGATAAAACACAAATATAGTCTAACAGGGGGGAGGGGAGAGGAGAGGGAAAGGAAGAAAGTGATTGGTCGGAGGAGGGAGGGCATTTGGTGGGATCTCCCTAATGTGCACAATGCAAGGATATATTTCAAAATAGCTAAGAGTAAATTATAAATGTCTTACCATAAAAAATAAGTGGAGGTGATAGTTATATTAGTTGATTTAAGCATTCCACATTGTATATCTAATTATCATATTGTATCCCATAAATATATACAGTTAAGATTTAATTAAAAATAAAATAGTTGCTTTAGCAGAGATTTTTCTGATGCAAGGTACAATGAAAGGAAATGAGAGCATCTGGATCTGTTAATACCTTTTTATCTGTGCAATAAATCCTTTATATTTTTCTGTCATGAAAAGTGTACCACTGTACATATGCTCACTACATATACAAAATTCAGTCCAACTTCATGACATTTTTCTTGAAAGTTGCTGAAGATATCCATTTCCTGTGTTCTCTTTGTAAGAGTGCCCAAAGTTAGTAACTCTTCATAGCAAATACAATCTTCTGTTATGATCTAAAGAATGTAACTTATGCTGAGTCAGTAACATCAGTTGATTCATCCAAGTAATTTATTAATATATATTTTCCTTTTGAAATATTACATGAAGTTGTTCTGTTAAGTTGAAAGCTAATTCATTCTGCTGGTCAGTTATGTTTCTCCTTGAAAGAGGTAGTTGTTCATAATTTGAAACATTATTGGGGTCTAAGTATCCTCCAACTCCAACAAAGCCTTCTTTCACAAATTCTTTTTTTTTTTTATTTCAGATTAATACAAGGGTACAAATGACTAGGTTAAATTGTTTGCATTTCTAAGGTAAAGTTTAAGTTGTAGTTGTGCCCTTCATCCAGGGGGTGTACTGTATACCCTACATTAGGCACATTGGTGAGAGTTTACCAATCCTCCTCCCCCCTCCCCTTTTCCCTTTCCCTTCTCCCTCTTACCACCCCCCCCCACTTGAATATACTTGTGTTTTTCTCCTGTGTGGGCATGTAGCTGTTTTTCTATTCGTTTCATATTAGTATAGAGTACATTTGATACTTGTTTTTCCATTCTTGTGATACTTTACTAAAAGAGAATGTGCTTCAACTCCATCCAGGTAAATACAAAAGATATAAAGTCTCCATCTTTTTTATGTCTGAGTAGTATTCCACAGTATACATATACCACAGTTTGTTAATTCATTCATGGGTCAATGGGCAAACATTCTAGTTTAAATGTCTTTGTGATAAAATAAATTTTTTTCTTTTAGGTAGATACCTAGTAAGGGATTGCAGCATCAAATGGAAGGACTATTTTGAATTCTTTGAGGATTCTCCATATTTCTTTCCATAGAGGCTGTATTAGTTTGCAATCCCACCAGCATTGTTAAAGCGTTCCCTTCTCTCCATATCCATGTCAGCATCTGAAGCTTTGCAATTTTGTGATGTGGGCTATTCTCACTGGGGTTAAGTGATATCTCAGAGTGATTTTGATTTGCATTTCTCTGATTAGGGACAATGAGCATTTTTTTATGTTTTTTGTTTGTTTGTTTTGTTTTTTAATACTTTAGTTTATTGCAGCCCAATTCATAATTGCCAAGTCATGGAAGCAGCCCAAATGCCCATCAACCCGTGAATGGATTAACAAATTGTGGCATATGTACACCATGGAATATTATGTAGCCTTAAAAAAAGATGGAGACTTTACCTCTTTTGTGTTTACATGGATGGAGCTGAAATATATTCTTCTTAGTAAAGTATCTCAAGAATGGAAGAAAATATCCAATGTACTCAGTACTATTATGAAACCAATATATAATCACCCACACTTTCATATGAAAGATAAAACACAACTATAGTCCAGGATGAAGGAGGGAAGAGGAGGGGGAGCGAAGGAGATGGGGAAGGTTGGGTTGAGGGAGGGTAATTGGTAGGACCTCACCTATGGTGCATATTGCAAGGGTACATGTCAAATCTATTAAGAGTATACTATTAAGAACAGAGTATAAATGTCTTAACTTAGTAATTAAGTAAGTAAGGTAAAGGCTATGTTCACAAGTTTGATGTAAGCATTCCAAATTGTATATAAAATCAGCACATTGTACCCCATAAACGCATTAATGTATGGTTATGAGTTAATGAAAAAAAATTAAGAGAAAAAATTAAAAGATATAAGGAATGTGAAAAAAATTAATATGAGGGTATATTTAGGTTACATTGTTCTCACTTCCAGGGTAAAGTTCCATTTGTAGAAGAGCCTCTCACCCAGGAGGTATGTTGTACACCCTCACAATGTTTGTTGACCATTTATCTGTCTTCAGAGAATTTTCTGTTCAAGTCTCTTGCCCAGTTTTAACACCACTGAATGGCTGTCTTTTTTTCCCAAGTATATAAACTACTTTATAATGCTTCAGTGGCATTATTTCCAGGTCTTGTTGCTGCCTGAAAGAATTTTCTTTGCTTTTACTTTTCATCTCTTAATTTTTTCAATGCAATCTTTTACATCTCTCTAACTTAAAATATGTATGGTCCCTATGAGTGTTATAATGTTGATGAGCATTGAATCTCTTTAATGTTGATATTGTAGTATCACAAAGCAAGCAAACCGTCTTTGGCGTAAACAAGATACTGCAATTCTCAATCCTCATTTAAAAATCTGTTTTCTTCCTTTAGTGTTCTCTTGGTCTTCTTTGACATACGGGCTATTAAGCAGACAGAATTGAAAAAATACTGTTGAGCTACTCAACTATTCACAAATTCCTCTTCAAACAGGAACACAGTACACCATTGTTGTCAAAAGTCGATGACAGACTGGCATTCTTGACCCCATAAACTTTCACCAACCAGCCTTGTGTGGTGGAGGTGCCAGTCCAGCAGGGGAAGTTACAAAGAAATCATGAGGGTAGCATGGTAAATTTAGCTACTATGGCTTACTAATGTTCTAATTAGTAATTGGTCAGTCTGGAAGGATTATTTTATTGGGATTTATTTTATTCTTTAGTGTTTTAAATATGTTCATTTAAAAAATAAAATAAAAATATAAAAGATGAACAAAACTATATTCATAAAAATAAAAGGATTTGTTCTGTAAAATTTGGATTCAGTCAAAAGGCCTCCTTAAGGACCTAGAAGGCCATGTGTGGCCATAAGGCCATTAGTTCCCCTCCCCTGTTTTAGTCTAAAAAAGTTCATGCCACTTCCCAAGGGGTGGCTATAGGAGGAAGCTGGCTCATTGACAGCCTATTGCATCTCACAAAATTAACCCAAGAGACAATGAAGAGACAGAGACATCCTGCTAGATCTAGTACCTAGGAGGCTGGATTAGACACCCCTGGAGTACTCTCCAGAACCCTGTGAGTTCATCAACTGTAACCCTCTCTCTAGAACCCTGTGAGTTCATCAACTATATTTGCTATCTGCACAGGGGATCTCAAACTATCACCATTATTGCTGTGGTCAATCAGAGATATTAAAGGACAGAGGAAGTTAAACAATCATGCCTAATTTCTCCCTGGGGATACAGTCTCCACTGTGGGAGTCAGTGGGACAAGGGGCCCAGTGTTCAGGGACAGCCAATTCTTCAGTTGGACAGCTCTCCTCCAATGCCCTACACTAGCAGCCTCTTCGTTATAAGTGTCATTCACAATCAGGGGGAATTTTCTAAGGAAGGGAGGGATAAAAATGGGTTACTAGTTATTGAATCCTTGATCTGTGGTAAGTACTGTACCTACTATGGTTCCCAATATATAGTAAGTGTTCAAAGAATAAGGTATTAATGAAAAAATTAATAAGTAGTGGGGGAAAAAGATAAAAATCATTCAACATTCTGACTAACTGTAGTGATTCTACCTCCCATGGTAGTGATCTAAAGCTTCCTCTAAACAGATACTTCAGTACTAAGCAAAGTATCTTGGAGGACTATGTGGTGACTGGGGTGGCCTCAAGGAAGACAGATGGAAGGCAAAGGGAAATAAATTACTTAGCACAAAAAAGCAAGAGGTTTCTGGAGAGAATCCAAGGGACTGGGAAAGGTTGCCCGGGAACTGGCTAAGCAGTAGGGCATCAGAGCTGGGTCTGCACAGAAACACAGCCAATGAGAACAAGTGGCAAAGGTAACAGAGGGACTTATCAGAACAGTAGGTCTAGAGATCACTCCTGAAGCTATTACTTGAGCAGCACTTGGAGGATTCAACCTCTAAAACGTTACCATCAGAGCATAAGAAAAGACTGTTACATTTCTGGCCCTGGTACTTTAGTATATGAAGGAATTTCAGGTGAGTGGGGTGCCCGTCAAACAAATCTTGGTTTTTAGATCAACAAGTTGTTGAGAAAGACATGGAGGTAGGGTTTGGCACAGTGGACAAAAATACATACATTTGCTCATTTACTCCTTTTCAAAATTCAATGTGAATTTAGTAGTCAACACTTCTAGCCATCAGAACTTTTTGAAAATGGAACAGGCTATCCCATATATGGAAAAAGCTCCATTGGTAGAGGTTTCTAAATAGAGTTCCTGGAAGTGGGATTCAAGCCTCAGAGTGAGGTTAGACTTCCCCATTCCAGGTCTCTCCCAATCCTCATAATCCACGATTCTGTTAAAATGGTCAAGAAAGTTCTTCCATTTATTGAGCCAATTTCTACCTCCCAATGTCTCTCTCTCCTCTGAAGCAATACTGAAAAAGTTGTGTCCTTTGTTCACATTCAAATTCTTCAAAGATTTCAAGAGAGCTGTCATGAACAGACCATTAGCTATTCTCCAAAATCTCATCTCTCTTCATTCAGACAACCACACAGATCATATTTCCCAGCATCCACTGCTTCAGGTGCATCGGTGCAATGAAGTTATCTCAATCAGCATTTGAGCAGGCTTGGCCCATTAAAACTGTCCCATGGTCTGCTCCTGTTCTTTCCCTTGTCTTTGACCAGGATGTTGACTTTGGAAGCCACCTGTAGAGGATGGCAGAAGTATCATTGGTGAGTTTCCTGATGTGAAGACAGCTAGCATACAACAGGAGCAGAGTGTGCTGCCTTCCCTGAGTGTATTAACTATAGCATATTTTATTTGTGCTTTGTGTGGCAAAACTTCAGAGTTGGGTATTTGAAGCCCTCTGTGCCCTGGCTTTACCTACCTTTCCATCTTTACCTTCTGCTGCTGCTCTCTGTGAATCTTGAGCTCCAAACAAACTTTCCCAGAATTTGTTGGACTTCTGGAAAACCAAGAATACCAGGCAAACTAAGGACCAATGGCAAGCAGTTTATGGACTTTGCCATGAATTGTCTTGCCTCCTGCTCCTCTGTTTCCTCCCTCTGAATTGCTTTTCCCTCATTCCTAAGCCCTCCCATCAACCAAGTTCCTCCTCCATGACCACACTAGCCTTCCACAATCCCTCCATTTTTCTTGCCACACGCCACACTATCTGAGCAAACAGCGTACATCATAGCCATTAAAGAGTTCAGAAAAATACTCCAATTCTCCTCTTTCTGGGCACCTGAGAAGATTGTACTTCCCTGTCTCTTTTGAAATTAGTTTTGCTTCAGCCAATAGAATGTAGGCAGCAGTGTTATGTGTCACTTCTGAGCAGAAGCTTAAAAACCCAGTACATGTTTAACCATATTCTCTTTTTCCTCTGCCACAAGACTGGCAGAGCTACAGATGGAGGCTGCACATCAGCTTGGATCCCAGAGTGAAAATGATATGGAACAAAGCCACAGCCAACCCACAGTGTACATAGAGCGTGAGTGAGAAAATCTGTTGTTGAAGGCTATAGAAATTTCGGAGTCCTTCATTACCACTCAATAACCTAGCCCAAGTTGACCAACACAAACAGTGCATATGTAATTCATCACACTCTCTTCTTAATGCCATGGTGATCCTAAATGCACATGGAATTGGACCCTCCATCAGCACAGGTCCATGGGTGACTATGAGAGCAGATCCCCTTCTAAACCATTTGAACATCTAGCATGAGCATTAAATTTTTGCTATGTAAACTCCCTACAATGTGGGAACCAGTTGTTGCTACAGCAGACTCTAGTCTTTCTAGACCAATGTCTTTAGATGCCCTCCATATGTCTTTCTTTTGATCTTAATCAATAGCCTCCTATAATACTGCCTGTCATTTCTACATCCATCATTGCCTCCATTCCCAATTTCACCATTCCCAACTCAAAGAAATTCAATCAGTTCTGTCAACATTCCCACCACTACCACTTCCAACATCAATGCCATAGTCACTCCCATCATCCCCACCATTATCATCACTAAGTACCACCACTTACTTCCACTTTCATTGCCATAATTATTGGTACCATCCCCACTACTATCACTTCCCATTGTGTCACCCCCATCATTGCCATTAACCCCACTATTACCACCTCTCTCACTACCATATCATCTTCATTATCTTTTGCTAATAGCCCCTCCTCTATTATCTCAATCTTCACTGCCACTATCATCTCTATTATCACTGATATAATCACTTTCATTATCTCACTATAATTACCTTTACCATTATCTGCAACATCATCAATATTATTTTCACCATTATTAGCACCATTACTGTCTCTATCATTTCTGTCACTTTATTATTCTCAGTATAAACCAGCCCCTTGACTCTCATTGCCACTTTTTCTACTTCTACCAGCTCCATCATCACACCATCCCTCCAGCTTCACTACCACTATCACATTGGAATTTAGGAGTCATTCACAGCTCTCCTGTCTCTCTTGCTCTACCCTCAAGGAGGAGGATTACAATGGGTACTGAGGTCTAAGAATATCTTCTGGTGCACTATTACAAAAAAATAGTATGTCAGGCTGAATGTCCTGCCCACATGGGTATATCATGAGAGCTGGGTACTGCTCTCCTGGGGAGAAGGCCCAATAATCTCTCCTTTTGGCTTGAACCTTTTCTCCCCACTCCTCTCTCCCATGTGGCAGCCACATGGTCCTGGAAAGGCTGAAGCAATGGAGCAAATACAAGATGTTTCTGTGTTTCTTGAGCTCCCTTTTGTGGCTTTCTGGTAAGGGTGGACACATCCAAGATTTGGGTTTGGACCTAGAGGCAGTAGATTGAGCAGGTCTTTTAGCTGATTTTGGTCCTGAGCCATTTGGACTGACTTATTTGGTCAAGATGTTCTCCACATCATCTAGCACAGCTCACTAGAGTTCTCATTTTTATATTCCATTTAAATCTTTTTTTTATCAAAGTAATACATGTACATATTTTTAAAGTAAAATGTTCTACAAGATTTATAATGAAAAACATCAGACTTCTGCTCCAATCCTGCTTACTTCTGAATTGTCCTCTCTTGAGGCAACACTTTAAGTTGTTTTAACTCTTTCTTCTAGTCTTTGTTTCCATATTTCTAAATGACATAATAATACTGCATTAATATATATTAACATATTAGTATATTTTGCATTAATCAGTTTTGGGTTTTATCTATTAGCCTGTCAATAATTATGATGTATTTACCTATGTAAGATAAGGATTCAGTTCTCTTACACTACCACTGACATACACATTACCTCCCAACTCACACACATAAATATAATTATTGGTCACAGCCACATTCAGGCTTTGCATTATTATTTCTATACAACTATCAATCACAACTGATTGCTACTTTTCCTTTCTTACAAAACTTTTTGGTTCTCTGGGAGTTATTAACTAACTCTTTTGCCATTTCCTTTATTTTTCATGTATCATTTACTAATTCTTTCCCCTAACACTCTAACAAAACTAAAACTTTATTTTGTACATTTCTATCAGTTTCATTTTGTTTTGGGGATCTCTCTCCTAGAATTCTCCACTTTAATGGCCCATCTGACTGACTGCGCACTATCTATTTTTATGACTGTCACCCTGAAACTTTTCGTCACCATAATTTTCAGACTTGTCTGTGTCTCTATGCTAATTGTTAGATCCTTTGTCTCCTTTCTCTTTCTTGTTTTACTTCCTAATGCAAGAGAATAACATTCACCAATATCCTCCTGAAAAAATATGCTTGAGAAGTAATTTTTAAGCCATTTACACATATAAAGCCAAAATTATTTTTATTTCTATTGTCACACTCAATTGTTAGTTTGGCTGGGTATAGAATCTAGTTTGGAATGCATTTCCCTCAGAATTTAAAAGCATTTGCTCATTTCATTTCTTTTTTCTTTCTTTTTCTTTCTTTTATTTTTTTTGAGACAGAGTCTCACTTTGTTGCCCTCAGTAGAGTGCTGTGGCATCACAGCTCACAGCATCCTCAAACTCTTGGGCTTAAGCAAATATCTTGCCTCAGCCTCCCAAGTAGATGGGACTGCAGGCACCTGCCACAACTCCTGGACTTTTTTTTTTTTTTTTTTTTTTTAGAGACAAGGTCTCACTCTGGTTCAGGCTGGTCTGTAACTCCTGAGCTCAGGCAGTCCACCTGCCTTGGCCTCCCAGAGTGCTAGGATTACAGGTGTGAGCTGCCACACCTGGCCCATTTCTTTTACTTATACAGAAGGCACTAAGAACTTTGATGCAATTCTGAGTCTCAGCAATTTGTAAATAAACATTTTCTCTATTCTGGAACTTTTTTTAACTTGATTTTTATTAAAACATAACAGTACACATTTATGGGTACAATGTGATGATTTGATATACAATATGGAATGCTTAAATCAAACTAATTAACATAACCATCACCTCACTTGCTTATTTTTGTGGTAAGACATTTGTAATATACTCTCAGGAGTTTTGAAATGTACCCTTGCATTATGTGCATTAGGTAAGATTCCACTAAATACCCTCCCTCTACTCTTCCTTCTCCCAACTCTCCTCTTCTTCCTCTCTCCTCTATCTTTCTAGACTATCTGTGTGTTTTATTATGTACATTAGGTAAAATCCCACCAAATACTGTCCCTCCCTCCTCTCCTTCCCTCTCTCTCCTCTCCCCTCTTTCTTTCTGGACTATCTTTGTGTTTTACCATTCTTATGAATGTGTAAGTGTTTATATATTGATTTCATAATAGTATTGAGTACATTGGATACTTTTTTTCCCATCCTTGAGATACTTTACTAAGAATATGTTCTAGCTCCATCCAGGTAAGCATAAAAGAAGTAAAGTGATTTATGGCTGCATAATATTTTATGGTATACATATAAAACAATTTGTTTATTCATTGTTGGTTGATGGGCATTTAGGCTATTTCTACCTTGGCTATTGTGAATTGGACTGTAATAAACATTTTGGTGCAAATGTCTTTGCTGTAAAATGATTTTTATTCATCTGGGTAGAAACCTAGTAATGATATTGCAGGATCAAATGGAAGGTCTACTTTTAGTTCCTTGGGAATTCTCCATATTTCTTTCCAAAAAGGCTGTATTAGTTTTCAGTCCCACCAGCAGTGTAGAAGTATTCCTTCCTCAAGGAATTACAAAGGAGATACAACAGAAGATGCCATCGATAGACAAATGGTGGAATTGTCAGAAATAGAATTCAGAATATGGATAGCAAATAAAATGAATAGAATGGAGGAAAAGATGGAAATAGAAATCCAAAGAGTTATTCAAAAGTTGTCTCAAGAAATTAATTCAAAGACAAAATCACCAAGGATATGGACATAATGAGAAAAGAGATATAGCATAGCTCAAGAAAATGAAAAAGTTATTCGAGGACCTTCAAAATACAGTTTAATCCCTCAGTAATAGAGTTGAACAGGCAGAAGAAAAGATCTCTGAAATCAAAAACAAGACTTTTAAACATTCCCAAGCATTCAAAGAGGCAGAGAAACAGAAAGCAAAAACAGATTATTCCCTGAGAGAGTTGTGGGATCATTTCAAAAGATCAAACATCCAACTTATAGGAATTCCTAAAGGAGAAGAGGATGGTCCTATTCTGGAACTTTTAAAGTTTTTGTCTCCAGGGTTTTGAGATTTCACTGCAATACCTTTAGGTGAGTTGTTTTGCTCCATTTTATTGAGTTTTAAAATTCAATTTGCCATGCACTCATAAAAAATTTTCAATCTGCAAATTCATGTCTTCTAGTTCCAAGAAACTTATTTTTTATTTTTTGATAATTTCACCTGCTTCCTTTATTTTATTTCTCTCTAGAACTTACAGTTTTAGATGCTGCTTCAAGGTTTTTTGACAATTTCCATTTATTTGGTATTTTTGTTGTACTTTTTGAGAGTTTCTCTTGACTTTGTCTCCCTACCTTTGTTTTGTTTTGATTTGATTTTTTAATCAAATAGGAATATATTTATATTTTCAAAGAACTTTTTTTCTTCTTTGAAAATAACCTTAAGTTCTCATTAAAAGAGGCATCACCTTCTTTCATCATTCTGCAAATGTTAATCATAAAGTCTGTGCTGTCTTCTTCTTCATTGTTTCCTCTATGCTCCTTTTCCCTCTTTGTTTTGATCTTAAACTTTCATATGGAAGAACTTTAAATAATCAGGTAATTCTTAGCTGCCCATTCATATTGAAGTGCGAGGCACTAAGATGTTGCTTGAAAGTGGTGGGAGGAGAAAAAATAAAGGTGTTGACAGGTGGGGTTCACCATTACGTAATGGAGTGGGACTCAGTTTCACCAGAATGCTAAATATCAACATCTGTGAGTCTTTTCTCTTGGGAAAATCTGTTTTCCCACAAGAGTCTCTTCCAATACCTTGGCTATGTGATATTAAACTAGCTACCAGTGTTCTGGGACTTAAATGAGGAAGCGAGGTAAGAGCTTCACGTTTCAGAAAACAGACTTATCCTCAATATTACATGGCTCCTCACCCCTCCCCCGAACTGTGCCTGGTGCCTTTGTGTGCAGAACCTTTTTGGTTCAACAGCTCAGAGCATAAATCTTCTGTTTTCTGACATCATGGGAGGGGATGATTATGTAGATGCATAGGGTAAAGGAATAAATGTAGGATGGGGATCTTCTTTCTGCTGCTTTTAAAAACTTGTAATTAATCTTCCCATTTTTCAGCCTCATTCTGAATCCCTGCCTTCAGTAGTAATTGGTGCCTCCAATTCCTAGGCCTTTCTGAGATTCTGTGCCTAGAAATATTTTGCTACCTGTTGGCTCCTGCCAGATACCTCCACACACTTGCAGTCATGGGTGTCAGTTTTCTGTGATCTGCTAAGTCAGGTACCACTCATCCATCTACCTTCTAATTTCCAGATCGTTAGCTTCTCTTATTTGCTGCTGTTTCCTCCCCCATTCTCCTTTTCCTTGTGGATTTATGCCTTTTTAAAATAAAATTCCATTAATGACATTTTAGTAGGGCTTTTGGATGTAGCCAAGATAAACATGTGTGTTCAATCAGTTATGATTAAGAAGTCTAATGCATTCTCTATTGTAGTTCAAGGCCAAAGTAATAGTTAATCATGAAGCATTCATCTACCTTGCTTTGCCTGCCTCCTTTGCACCTTTATCTACTGGAATGAATGGCTGATCTGACTGATTGAAGGCAATCCTGATCACAAATCACCATGGCTCACCATAACACCAAATCAAGTGTAACATAATCCATCATTCTAACAACACAAACATTGTCACCTCTAACTAGTCTTCATCACCATCACTTTTATCTCCATCACCACCACATTCGCATTCACTACTTTACCACTGCCATCTCATAGCATCTGTTACCATTTCCACCACTGCTCTACAATCTCCTTAACCTCCTCTATCATATCCCCCTCTGCTATTTTCATCACCATCATTTTCATCACATCATCACCATGACCTCCACCATTATTATTTCATCATCAATGCCATCAACTCCATATTCACCACTTCTAAAATTTTCACCAAGACTTCCACAATCCTCCATCATTGTCTCCTTCAGAAAGTTTTTTTATACTATATCCAGAGTATACTTTTCTTCCATATGAGTTGTAGTAGTGATTTTCAGAAACATGGAGAGGGAATGATTTCTACCTCTGAACACACACAGTATTCTTCTTTTGGAAAAGAGAGTGGTGGAAAACAGACTACTGATTTCTCCAGCTCAAGCCACACACATGGAGAGAGAAGGGAGAAAAGGAAACATGCACCGAGCCCTTCCTAGGCAATACACATCATACTAAGTATGTTAGATAGAGTGACTTCTCGGGTGAGAGTCATTGCCCCAGTTTTACAAGGAGGAAAGCGAGATTCCCAGATGCTAAATAACATACTCAAGGCCACACAGTTAATAAGTGGTGGAGCCAAGATTCCAACCCTGTGTGACTTCAAAGTCCATATTCTTTCCATTACATTATGCTGGCAAGAAATACCAGGATCTTGATTTAAGCACCAGTGGTCTATGACTCTGAGCAAAGAAAGCCATAGTCATGCTCACTAATCCTAGGGAGACCTGGTCTGATGAGTCAGGATGAAGCCCCTCTCAAAAAGAAGAAGATCACTGTTATCTGGTGAAGAGGACAGAATCAGTTTCGCAGAGTCTGTCCTCTGCCTGAAGGCCCCACTCCAGCAGCTGTCCACAGTGCCTGAGCCCAGCCACCTCTCCCTGACCTCAGGTTCCCTGAGGGAAAAGGAGGGAGTGTGGACATCCAGTCCTGGGAATGCCTGGAGTTGGGAGAGCTGAGTTATTTTGGGATTGTTTACATTTGGAATCTTCCTGATCTTTGGTCCCAGAAAAACACCCACATGTTGGAAACTCTTCGGAGTTATTCGCTGTTGGGGTTTTTCTGCATCTCCTTCAGCTTTTTCTTCTTCTTGGATGGAAAAAAAATCTGCTAGTGATTAGTCACAACCTGTGAGGCTCAGCTTTTGACAGCCCCACTGAGAAGAGAGAGACAAAGAGGCTCAGAGAGGGCCCACAGGCAGATGCTGCTGGGAAGGCAATGTGGTTCAGAGCATTGACCTCCCCGGGTGAGGGACAGTCTGTCCACCTCTGTCTACCAGGAGACAGCCACTCCCTGGATGCAAGGCCCTCCACGGCTATTCCATTCCAAGTCCTCATCCTAACTCCACTGGGTAGCACAATTCAGAGCACATGTTAGAAAGAAGCCAGAGGGCCAGGACTGGACAATCAGGCCAGAAAGAGAAGATCAAAAGGTGCCAAATACAAAGAAGACTGTACCCAAAGGAGTCCCTTTGGCCACGGCCTCCACTGATAACCCAGATTTCCCCATGTGAGGGTGGAAGTACAAGCTGTAAGTGACAATTTCAAACTTCTCTGGACAACCATATGATCTCTGGCAGGTTTTATCACATCTTTGTTCTCCTAGAAATCCCAGGGTGTAAGCAGGCCTCCTGCTTTTTTTGCAAGAAGGCTAAGGGTTGGGTGAGGCTGAGCGCTGTCCACTGAGGCCAGGACAAAGGGAGATTGTTTTAGCTTAAGTACTAAGGCCTAGAAGTCAGATCTGGATCCAATTTTAAAATCTAAGGATTGTGAAATGTGGTGGGGAGGGGGTAATAAAGGGAATTTGGGAAATCTCCCTTGGTGTAGGTCTTTTTAAAGAGGTTTCAAGGCAACAAAGGGAAAATCAATTAATACAATAAGCAACAATACAACAAAATGTCTTAATGTCGGGGAGATGGCAGAGCCTCTTCTAGGATGAATGAGACCCTGGGCAAATATATTTTTGCCAGGCTCCCGTCTACATAAACAATTGAGTCATTTAAAATCAGCATGTCAGAACCATTCTGAAAGCCCAGTGTCGTGTGATCCCACATAAAAACTACTTCACCAGCCAGGGGAGCAATCTACTCGCCAGCTGCCTGCCTGGAACCAAGAGCAGCTATGGGGCCCCAAGATGAGTGAACAGGCAAGAGGCCCATTGTTCCTTAGAGGGTCTAGCTGACCTCACACATGGGTTTGAGGTTACAGGGCACCCCAAGGAGGAGAAACAGGGATGGGGGCCCACACAGGCCTCAGTCAAAGCTCACAGTGGCCCACCCAGATGGCATTTCCAGCCCTGGTCAGTCCTAGCTATTGAGAGGAATCGTGAAGATTTCAAAAAACAATACTCCAAGCATGGCGTCCTTCTTGCCCAGCTCCAAGGGTGGTACTGGGGCTAGATTGGAGGAAGTGCCCTCTCAGCAAGGCCCCTTACACTTCTATAGAACAGAATGCTGAGGGCCAGGCAGCAACACCTGGTTTTCAGTCCTGGCTCTATCCTTTACTGGCTGTGTGACCTTGGGCCATCCTCTGTGTCTGGGCCTCAGGTTTCTTATCCATAAGCCAGTGATGGTGATGCCTACTCTGTAGAGCTGATATAAAGATTAATAACCCAGTGTCCTGGTCCTGCCTTTGCCCATAGAGTGTGGACTTGACCATGGGCAGTGTGGCCCAGGTCTAGAATCTTGGCCCCATCCTCCAGAGCCTCTGAGGAAGGGCTGGCTGGCACTACTTCTCCTTGCCGTGGGCCACAGCTGGGCCTTTTATGAGAAGAGGGGCCCCTAGGCCAGGCCCCCTAGGGGGAAGTGCAAGGCCAAGATAAAGGCCTGTTACACAAAGTAGGCAGGTCCAAGTTATAGGACTGACAGGAGTGAGTGAAGGCCCAGTTTGTGTCACCACAGCAAGGTTCTTAAGGATGTTATACCAATGGGAACACTGCCAGCTTGGACTAAAGGAGATAGAGAGAAGGAATAAGAGAAGGCAGTGAGATGGTGAAAGCAGAGTGGAGTGATACAGCCAAGAACCAAGGAAAAGGTGAAGAAAGAGCTTCTCCCCTATGGGAACTAGGGGGCTGGGAACTGAGGAAAGTTCAGGTCTCTGGGAATCACACTGGCCTTGTCATAGGAAATGTTAGCGGCAGCTGAAGCCTCAGAGAAAATGCTTCAAGCCTCCATCTCAATCCAGTCCTATGTATTACTGAATTCTGGCATCTGCCTGGTACAAGTCTACATTCCCTTCCCTAAAGTGGCTTCATCCCATGAGCCAGATAAGGAGCAGCAGAGTCTGGGGGTCAGATGAGAAGTAGGGATCAGGACTTGAATAAGCTAAGCATGCCCTCTTTGTATCTCTTCTACGGATTACCCACCCCCACACTTACCCCTACCCCCAATACTACACTTAGGGAAAATTCCCTCTGAGGGCATCTGCTCTTTTCTTGTCCCTCTAGGTGTTTCAACACTGTTAAACCAAGTTGTAAAATACCCCAAAGGTAAAGGTAAAGGAAGCCCTTAGCAATGACCCAGCAAGAGCTCCCCAAAAACTTAACATGAGACACTCCATGTGCTTGCCATCCGCAGATCACTATCATGCCAGGCAGCCAGGTTGGCCATATTCTCATTCTCCTCACACCAAGGAGCCCTCTGAATCCTCAGCCTGGAAGACGCCTCCTGACCAATCCCCACCTCTACTCGGCAGTGTTCACTTCTTTGTCCATGGCCACTCTTCTTAAAAACCAAAATGTAGTCTGTCAAATGATTGTTTTTTTATTTGCAAATTTAAGTGAAAACCTTTCCAAGATATAAAAGTCAATTCCATTTCATTACAGTGTATGTTTAATGCACTGGCATAAAGAAGAGACTCACATACGTCAATGGCCCCAGAACAAGGGCTGGAGCTGCAGGTGCAGTGCCCTAGCTGGCAATGTAGCTCCGACCTGCTGACAGGATGTGGGGCTTGCCCCAGCTGAAGAGGAGAGAAAGCTATGTGCTTGTTGGGTTTAGAGATCTGAAATCAAGGGAGGAAGGGTTTCCATAATTGTGTCCCAAATCAGTCATTTGGGCCTGAGATTTGCCAAAGCATGGAGGAAGAGTAGAAAAAACCACCAAGAAAGCAGAATGTATATAAAAGAGGCTACAGACACAGGAAAGATTGAGACACAAAGTCTGAAGAGTGAGGCCATAGGACTGGTGGGGCATGGTTGAGTTTGGTGACATCAGGAGACGAACCACTCAGGGTAATCAATGCCCTTCTGAATATAATATCATTATCACTGATCTTAACAATATCCTTTAAGACCATTCTCATACCTAACAACTCCAGGGAGGGAAGTCATGTGTTATTTCTGCCATTTTACAAATAGAGAAACTCAGGAGACAGGATAACATCAAGTCCTTCCCGTGCTCCACACTTCCCCATAGGCAGGAGCCTGGGAGGAGCCCAGGGAAGTATTAAGGAGCTCCCAGGGGCTGGACCTAGCTCTGTATTTGTGGGGAGCCCTATCCTTGCCGCTTTGGGTGGAGTGAAGAGGACCAAGGCTGCTGAAGCCATGTCATGGGAAGATGGCTTCTACTAGGATGAAAGGGGCCATTGGTCACCAGGAAGCAGCCCAAACCCCTTGTCCAGGTACCTTTGCCCACACTCACTAGCCAAGCTGCAGAGTCCCTGACCTGGATCTCCAGGAGAGCTGGTGCCTTGGTAGCCAGCCATCACATTGTCAGAGAAAGACTTAGCATTGTCTCAGGTACCAGTGCCTAAACATGCGCACTTCATTCTGCTTAGGCTGCTTGGTGCTGGGTGCAGCCTAGGCCCAGCCTCCACCTATTCATGCCTATTTTTTGTCTATTCTTCTCTTTTTAAGATCTATTTCCCAGAAAGAATTGGTGTTTGAAGGTTGATGTCACCTCCCAGACATTGATTTGCATGACCCAGATTTCCCTCTGTAGGCCAACACAAACCCACCACTCAGCAAATAGGTCTGAGTGGCCCCCTTGCCTGGATGGAGAAATCAAGTCTGAGAGAGGCCAGGTGACTTGCCTGTCAGAGGTGTTCTCAGTCTTGGACCTCTGGCCTCCCAGCCTGGGGTCCTTTCCCCCAGACAACCTCAGGGTCTGCCAACCCTCTCCATGGCCTCATAGTGTTCACCCCTTATAAAACCCTGGGGCCAAGACAGGAACTGGGACAAAGAGGAGGAGGACACTGGGGCCCAGGCCTTGACCCCAAGTTCCTATTTATAATCCTTGTTCCGGAGACGGCCACTTAAACACACATTCCTGATAACTGAATAATCTTTGGCACCAAGCAAAAAATAGCCTGTGGCCCAGACCACAATTGCACAGCTGGAGCAGGGTGAGCAAGGGTGGTGCAGGCCCTGATGGGGCAGGACAGGCTGCTAAGGGGGAGGGGTGACGGGCAGGGCTGGGTTGGGACAAGTGAGTGGGACAGAAAATATAGCCAGTTAAATATAGCTTTGCCGACCTGGACACGACGCCAACTCCTCTGCAGCGAGCATTTCCCAAATGGGCTTGGATCGCCTGTTCCCAAAGGAAGTGATACCAGAGGACTGGAGGGGAGGGGCTGGAAGGACCTTGGTGACAAGGGACCCCAAGGCTTGGGAAAAGTCTGAAAACAAATTGAGGACCAAGAACAGCGGCTCTGCTGGCATCTTCTGGAAGTGCCAGTTTGATGAAGAAAGTGTGGCTATTCCCTGGGGCAGATAACAGAGGTATCTCATTCCCCAATTCAAGACCCAGAGATCCCTTCCAGTCCCTGGAGGACTACTACTGAAGCCTCTTCTCCAAGAAATCTCAAGCCAGAAATGGACATGCGAGAAATGGGAAGTTTTGGAGTCCAGGGCCCTGAGGGTCCCTGAAGCAAGGTCCCTTGACCTATGTAGGTGACTCAGGGATGACAGTCATAGGCCCCTTCCTTATAACCCCCTTTCTCCCCTACACAGTCAAGGAGCAGAAAACTGCTTAAGCCAACACTCTTGCAAATTTTACTCTGCACCTAACAGTTCTTGATCAGGACATAATAACTGTGCCTTTGGGGCAGAGCTTGGTTCTGTGTTCCGAGCATGGGAAATCCATTGTGGCCGGGCCATTTAAGGAGTTATTACAGTAGTAAATAAAGCATACAATCCCAGATTATAGCCCCTCTAGTCTTCATGGATGGCATCAATTGCATTCCCTAGGGGTCTCAGGGAAGGTTTCACTTGTGGCTGAGGATAAGCCTCATTACCTATGTCACTCACCTGTAAGCCACCTGAAGAAGTCTTACCCCAGCCCCAGCTACCACTATCTCCCAGGGCCACCCATGCCTAGGTGTGTTCCTAAATTCCCAAGATTATCGAGCCTGCAGAATGTCATACTCTTGCAACATTCCTGCCAGTCCTTCACCAGCTGGAGTCAGCAGGTCCCATAGAAAATTGGGGAGACCATCCTGTCCCCTTTACTGCCCTGTGAGTCCTAAAGCCTCACCTGCCCATGCCCCCAAATCCCACAAAGCTCAACATTTTCTCTCTCTGAAACATTTTCTCTCTCTGAAGGGTATGACCTACACTTATCATACTTTTTGCTTCCCTACCTACAACCTCCTTCCAGTCTGGGAGAATCCCCTGTAGATGTGGACTTGTGGGAAGTAGTGGCTACTACTCCCCTGCCTTAGGAAGTGAGAGGTAGAAAATCCTTCCCGTGACTGCCCCCCTCACTGTCCCTGACAGCCAGGGCCAGATGCTCTCTGTCAGCTCAGCAAAGACCTAGCTGAGAAGAAGTGCTGAACGTCCTGTGCTGTGGCTGCTAAGGTTTCTGCGGTGATGTGGGCTATGGACTGGGGCATGCAGGGCTGAAGCAGCCAACATTGGGGTCCCAGTGTCAGGCACTGGCCCTTCATTCCACAAAGATGACCCAGGAGCTCCCCATGTGCTCGACAACCCGCTAGGAACTGTGGATATCGAGAAAAATGAGACCCAGGAGCCACTCCAGCAGCTGCTCACAATTAAGTGTGCAGAGAGTAGAGAATGGAGATGGAAGACAAGCAGGAAGCCTGGCTGGGGTGGGGCCAGGGAAGGCTCTGGAAGCCAGGAAGGTAGAGGCCTGGGGGTGGGGTTCCAGGCAGGGACCCCCTGTGTACAAAAAAAGGTTGTCTGAGGATGTGGAAAAATGACAATGTGGCTAATACTCAGAACAAGAGGAGGAGAGGGACAAGGGATGTGGGTAGAGAGGTGAACAGGACCAGATCGTGTCATGGACTCCACGTTAAAGGGACTTCTCTTGAGGACAGTAGGAAGCCACTGACGGGTTTTAACCAGGGATAACCTGACTCATGTTTATGTTAGAAGGATCCTTCCTGCCACAGTAGAAAGAGTGCCTGAGAGGGACCCCACCTGGGAGGTGCTCCCAGGGAAACAGTGGAAATAGCCTCAACTCAGGTAATGGAGACAGGAGGTAGGAAGAAGTGGACAGTCCTGAGACATCATTAGAAAACAAAGCATAAGACACAATGAATACTTGGAAGAGGGATGGAGAGACAGAAGTAAAAAATGTGTTCATTCATTTATTCAATAGCTATGTGGTATCTAATATGTGTAAAGTTCTTGGCTAGGTACTGAGGATACAGTACTGAGTATGGCAATGTCTCTGTCCTCACAGCTTGACATTCTAATGGCATGGAAGCCATGCAAAAGCAGTAAGTAAACAAATACAAGACCATTTTCGGTAGGAATACATGCTATGAAGATAAAGCAGGCATATGATACCAAGCAGTTTGGGGAAAGGGCTCTCCTTAATAAGGTGTCCTTGAAAACCACTTCCAGAAGAGAGAATAGTAAACTGCAAAGGCTCTGAGGGAGGAACAGAAGAAAGACCAGGGCAATTGGAGGATAGTGAGTGAAAAGAAGCTTGGAGAAAATGAAGCTGGATTTTTAGGCAGAAACCAGATCTTATAGGCCACAGTGAGGTATTTCAATTTTATTCTAGGTGAAGTGGGAAGTCACCTGAGAACTTTTAATCAGGTAAGAGACATGATCTGATTTGTGCTTTGTAAAAAGATAATTTTAGCTGCTTTATGGAAAAGGGAGCATGGCTATATTCATTTGCTAGGGCTCCCATAACAAAGTACCACAAACTGAGGGGCTTAATGAATAGAAATTCATTATCCCACTTCCAGAGGACAGAAGGCCAGGATCAAGATGTCAGCAGGGTTCGTTCCTTCTAAGGGCTGTGAGGAAGAATCAATTGGCTGCCTCTCCCCTAGTTTCTGGTGGTTTTCTGGCATGCTTTGTCATTCCTTGGCATGTACAAGTACCACCCCAATCTCTGTCTTCATGTTCACTTGTCATTCTCCATTTGCCCATGTCTGTGTCCAAATGTCCCCTTTTTATATGGATGCCAGTCATATTGGATTGGAGCCACCCTAATAACCTCATTTTAAGTAATTACATTCTCAAAGACCCTATATCCAAATAAGTTGGCTTTCTGAGGTACTGGGAGTTAGGATCAAAACATAAAAATGGGACATAATTCAATCACTAACTATGGCCATTCACTCCTATGTGTGATAAATATAGTTTGATATTAGAGATGTTAGGTAGTCACACAGCTGAGCTTCCAGCGAACAGCTAGTGAGTGGTGATGCTCTGTATTGAAGGCGGAGCAAGTATGAGAGAAAATGAAAAGCTCAGCTTTGAACGGGATAATTTGGAGGTGCCCACAAGAGACTTGATAGGAATATCCAAAAAGCAACTGGACAGATAATATGGAACTCAGGAAAGGGCTCTGGACATGTTGGTTTAAGAACCATAAAATCCCAGGCAATACTCAAGGAAATAGGTGAGCTCATTGGGAAACATGTAGAGAGAGAAGAAAACAAACACACAGGGACTATGCCTTAGAAACACTGACATTTAAGGTCTGGGCAAAGGAAACTCCAACACAGATTGAGAAAGGGTAGTAGAGACAGGTGGAAAATCAGGAAAGAGTGACATGTACGTTCCATGTGAGCCAGGGGAAGGCAGAGTTTCAGAAAGGAGCAAATTGACTTCTACTTCTGGCAATCATGGGCTAAGTTGTTTTGGATCAATCCTCCCACTGAAGACAACTGACAGCGATGGGAGATTACTTTTAAAACAGAATCTTAAGAGTGTTGTTAAGATTGTAAGAATGTTAACAATAACAGGGCCAAATCTAGAAGATTTCAAAATCTTGCACCATACATATACACACATGCACAACTCCCAGGAATGAGCAGAGAGCTGACTTGCTATAGAAAAAACTAGAAAGAAGGTAAAGAAATGAGAAAGAAAGGTAAAGAAGGATGGAGGGAGAAGATAGAAAGGATAAGAACTATCTTTCATAAGAAAGTGTGAGTAAATATAAATTGGTTTCATAGAAGTTCTGAGTACATTGGATACTTTTTCTCCCATTCTTGAGATACTTTACTTGGAGAATACGTTCCAGCTCCATCCATGTAAACATAAAAGAGGTAAAGTCTCCATCTTTTTTTAAGGCTGCACAGTATTCCATGGTATACATATACCACAATGTATTAATCCATTCATGGGTTGATGGGCACTTTGGCTTCTTCCATGACTTGGCTAATATAAGCACTCCAAATTGTATAAAAGAATCAACACATTGTACCCCACATTTGCATAAATGTATTCATGATCTATGCGTATATGACTTAATAAAAAAAAAAAAAAAGAAAGAAAGAAAGAAAGAGGGCGGCACCTGTGGCTCAAAGGAGTAAGGCGCCAGCCCCATATGCCAGAGGTGGCGGTTCAAACCCAGCCCCGGCCAAAAAAAAAAAAAAAAAAAAGAAAGGATAAGAAAATTCATCACTGAGAGGCCATAAATGAAAGACAGACCCTCCCGTGGAATCACCAACCAAATTTTCATTACCAGGAGAAACAAAGGAATTACAAGCTGTGAAATTTTATGTTATTGGGATCATACTTATGGTCAGTTTCCACCCCCCCACTATTATATTATTAAAAAGACAACAGTTTTTAAATCCAATGAAAAGCGTTTACAGAACCTTAAGTATATGTGCCATAGGCATACTTCAGAAAAGCTCAAGTAACTATGTTAATTTCACATAAAATAGACTTTAAGGAAAAGGCATTTCTAAAGATAATGACATCAACTCACAATCATAATCCACACACAAGTTTAAACCAGATGTACTTAATAACATAAAGCAAAACTTATCAGAACTTTCCTCAAAATTGACACATCCACAATCACAGTGGGAGATTGTAATACATCATGTTAGTAATTGACACAACAAAGAGAGGAAAAAAATAGTAATGATACAGAAATTTCTAAAAACAGGATTAACAAATCTTTCCTAACAGACAGATAAAAAAACAGCTGCAGAAGATACATTTTTTTCTTCAAACTTAGAAAATGTATACAAATTGACCACGAACTAGCTTAAAAATCTCAACAAATGTAAAAGAATAAAATCATAAAGAACATGTTCTCTAATTCCAACCAACTGAGAGATCAGTAAGAAAAAAAGATAACAGAAAAATCCTCTTATGATTCAAAATTAAGAAACATGTCTATATATAACCCAAGAATCAAAGAATGAATCATATGAAAACCAGAAAATATTTTCAACTATATAATATATATAATGGGAAGAAGCCAAAAAATATTATAATGAGCTAAGCATCGATTTCTATCAGTTAGAAAAAGCACCCCCCATAAACCCTCATAGAATATTTAAAATAAGAGAAAATGATAAAACAAAAAACATATAATAGAAAAATATGACAAAGTCAAAAATTGAGTCTTTGAAAGGACTAATAAAATTGAGAAGCCAATTAATTTTAGCAGGAATGATCAAGGAAAAGAGAAAGAGAGAGGGAAGGAACAAGAGAAAATATGAAAAACAATATTGACCAGCTGTCCTTTCTGCCCCATGTGAGCCCTGAGGTGCTCAGCCTGTCTTGGTGAAGGCTTTGCCTTCCCAGCTCAGGGTCTGAAGGGTCTGAAGGGTCTGAGTGCATCTCCAACACAGACCTGCATTAACTTGATCCACACAAACCAGAGTACAAACTAGATGTCAGTTTGTTCCTCTGTAGCAGGGATTGTCCCTTCCTGGTGCCTAGAATTCACCTTCCACTCCAGGGCACGCTCTCCCCGGGGGTAGGGTAGGGAACATAATGGCAGAGCAGCGAAGTACCTGGGATCAGGCTACCTGGGTTCAAATCCTAGCCCTAAAATTTAACTTATGCTCTGAGTTACAATTTCCTCATTTACAAATTTGGGTTAATAACTGGTTATTGCAAGGATTTATTGAGTTAATACACATAACGATGCTAGAACAGTGCCCAGCCTATGCAAGCACCTAATAAATGTTAACAGTACCTGGGAAGACAAATTAATACTCAGAAGATTGCTTAGTGAATGTGGAACTAAGGGAAGCCCCATAAAATATCCCAGCTCCACAAGGGAGACTCCTCCCCCCTGACCCCCATTTCCTGAGTCTGTCTTCTCTGGACAGAGCTGTAAAACAACCAACAGTTCTTATTTCTCTGATCTTTGTAATTCAAATCTAACTGCTCCAACTCACCCACCCTTCTTGTAAATAGGTTACTGTAGCTGTGAACTGAAAGCAGTTTCTTAATGCCCCGTACCTCAACTTCACGTAAATTTCACAAGATCATCTATATATGCTGGATTGCTGTTCCAGTCATCTGCTGTTGCATAACAGACCACCCCGATCATAATGGCTTAAAACAAAGGTTGACAAACCATGGCCCACTGCCTATTTTTGTACAGCCATGAGCTAAGCTTCTTATGTTTTTAAAAAGTTGGAAAAATATCAAAAGACAAATATTATTTTATGACATGTGAAAATTATATGAAATTCAAATTTCAGTGCATATAACAAAAGTTGTATTAGAACACAGCCACACCCATTCAGTTATGTATTGTCTGTGCCCTATAACAGAGGTGAAGAGTTGCAACAGGGACCTAATGGCCCACAAGCCAAAATGTTTGCTATCATGTTCTTTACAGAAGTTTGCCAACTCCTGGCTTAAAACACCAGCTGCCATTTATTTTGCTTAGAAATCTGCAACCCAGGCAGCGCTCAGTGGGGATAGGTTATCTCTGTTCTTTCTAGCAGCATCAGGGCTGACTGGAGGCTGGCAGTGACTTGCTGTTTCGGGGTAGGAATTGTCTGAATTCTGAGCTCACTCACCTGTCTGGTGGTCAGTGGAGGCTAACAGCTGAGACCTCAGCTGCAACTGTTAGTCAGAACATCTACAGTGACCTCTCCATGGGGCCACTTGGCTTCCTTGCAATGTGGTATCTAGGTTCCAAAAGCAAATGTCCCAAAAGACAGGAAGCAGAAGCTGCCAAATTCTTCAGATCTGGTCTCAGAGACTGGCACAGCATCACTGCCACCATATTCTGTTGATTAAGCTGTCACAGAGCCCAGATTCAAGGGAAGAGACACAAACTCCACCCTTCATTAGAAAATATGTCAAATAATTTGGTGACCATGTTTTATTTATTTTTTTTAAATACATGTATTTTATTATTCTTCATTACATTATTTCCCCACCCCACCCCCCAGTGGTAAGACAAAATTTATTAACAGAGACGAATACAGAAAACACTAAAGCTCCTGTAGAGGGAGAGAATTCAAGTGGGGAGAGAGAAGCTCTCTCCATTTCTCTCCCGGTCTTTCCCCATCTCCTCCTTTAGGCCTTTAGTCTCAGGATATATATAGGTGTATGGTTTCCTTGGCCAGGAAACGAATGAAAACAGTCCCTTCCGCCGGGGGCAAGGTGAATGAGTGTATCAATGAATGGATACAGTCCATTCATGGTCTCCATCTTTTTTAATGGCTGCCTAGTACTCCATGGTATACATATACCACAAGGCCTGTCACTGTAGCACTGGAGATTCTGGAGCTCAGGTCTTGAACTTGGGGAAAGATCCCCACAAAATCCAGTCCCCTGCTGGCCTCCCACTTCTGGATGAAGATCTTTGGTCCTCCCTTATTACTCTCTCTGTGCACTGCCTGGCATGGAGGGCACGTGGAAACACAGAGTGAGTCTCCTTTCTGCCTCTGGGAGGACTGCCATTGGCCTGAGAGACAATGCCACGTTCTCTCGGCGTTTCCTTGTTCTTGTGCTACACCTTGAAGGGGCAGAGGTGGAGCAAACTGAGAGAACAGCATTGCTCTCTCCTTTGCATGAAGGGCTTAAGCCTGAGTGGGTGAGAACTGCAGTAAGTTTTGCAGTTAGAAAAATTAGAATCTAGCTCTTCTCAGCATGACGACTTGAGATTCAGAGAAAATTCATTTAATTTTTAAAGAAAAAGTTCTATTAGATACCCTGTCTCTTAACCGCTTGCCTGACTTTAATGTTCCTGCCACTTTGCATTCCTCCACGCCTTGGCATAGGCCGTTTCTTCTCTGTGGGTGACATCATTTCTTTGCCTAGAAAGCTCCCATTCTATCTCTGAAAAGTGAATATTATTGTCGTCATCATATTAATGACAAAACGGAAGTTAAATGCCTTGCTTGCAGTTACACCCTAGAGAATTCCAGAGCTAAGATTCAAACGTAGGTCTGTTTGACTTAAAACCCTAACTTTATTGTATCACATAAAGCTGGGTCACAGCATTTACCAAACTACTTTACTGCCATTAGTTATTTACATCTCGGTCTTCCCCACCGGGTTGTGAGCTCACATTATAAACCTAACGTTTATTGAATGAATGACTATAAAAGCTACTTAACTGTTTTCACTTATATACACAGGCACACTCGTGACTGCCTAATTCAAAACCACCTCTATTATCCTCACCATGGAGCAAGGTTTGCACTCTGACGGGGAGTATTTTTAAGTCTACCATCCCTGAGTCTCAGTAAGTACTCACATTGGGTTGACTTTCTTTTTCCTTTCAGAAAAACGATGAGACCATGGATTCAAAATATTTAAATACTCTGGGAGGGGAAAAATGCCAGTTGCAAATAGAGTCTCATTTGTCTCATGAAACATGTATTTCCAAATGTAGAGAGGTAACTGGATACATCCTTTCTTAATCCAAGAACAGGCCTGCTGGCAGGAGGAAATGTTTTATATTTATTTTTTTATTGTTGAATCATAGCTGAGTACATTAGTGCAATCAATCAAGGAGTACAATGTGCTGGTTTCATATACAATCTGAAATATTTTCATCAGACTATTTGACATAGCTATCATGTCATTTTCTTAGTTATTGTATGAAGACATTTCTATTCTGCCTTTAGTAAGTTTTGTCTGAAGTCTTCATAAATGTGATGTAGGTCCCAATGGTCAGAGTACAAGGAGGACATTGCAGACATCCTGATTCAGACACTTACCTGCCTACTCTTCTGTCAACCCAGCCAATCCACCAGGCATGAGCAGATAGCACATGGGTTGAGGATGGGCTCAGGCACTGCTAGTCGTATTCTGGTAAATATTTTAACAGTCCACTTTCTTGGGAAGTAGTGGGGAAGGTGCATCCTAATTGGTAGCATTTGCCCATTTCTATGGTATAAATATTGCCAACTTGGCCATTTTCAAGCTATGAATGTGACATTGACTAGTTTGCACAATTCCTGAAAAGTTACCAATAGGTTCTTGTGAGCTGGGACAAGCCAGCTCCCGCAAAATACCCTAGTATTTCGACCCCTTCCATGGCAAGTCTTTTGGATTAGAACTCTGAGGGGGTTAAAGATTCATCAGAATGTGATTCTAGAAATTCTCTTCAAATTGTATAAGCCAGATCAACATTACCTAGTCTTTTTTTAATACAAAAATATCATTGATCCAAATATCACACAGCTCAATGAAGAAAACCAAATAACCTTGCTAAAAATAAGCAAAGGATCGGCACACTTCCCTAAAGAAGAAACAAAAATTGCCAAAACTGGTATAGAAAAATGTACTGACATCACTAATGACTGGGGAAATGTTTATCATCCCACCAGAAGATACTCTTGTGTAACTCTTCACACCTGTGAAGATGGCCTTTATCAGGAAGACAAACAACACAACAGATAATGGCAAGGCTGTGGATAAAAGAGAAACCTTTCACCCTATTGGGGGAATGTAAATTGGTACAACCATTATGGAAAGCAGTTTGGTTGTTCCTCAAAAAATTAAAACTAGAACTACCATAAGACTCAGCAATCCCTCTGCTGGGAAATGAAATCAATGCCTGATAGAGATACCTACATTTCCATGTTCACTGAGTTAGTGTGTTTCCTAAGTTGTTTCCAATGAGACCTGTGTTTGCATCCATAAAACAAATTGTGGGGAGTGTGTGTTTACTATTCAGATACAGAGTGTCCATAAAGTTTATGTGCAATCTAAATAATTAAACTATTTTAAATTGCACACGAACTTTATGAACACCCTTCATGCTAATTAATATTCTGGTTTTTATATATGGGTGGTGTCTGTAGACATATATATAACAACCAGAATATTAATTAGCATTAAGCAGGGAAAGTCCTGCCATTTTCCACAACCTGGATGAGCCTGGATGAGCCTAAGTGAGACAAGCCAGGGACAGAAGGACAGACATGACCTGACCTCGCTTATATGGAATCTAAGAAAAGCTGAATAAATAGAAACGGAGACTAGAATGGGGTTACCAGGACCAGGGAGGGGGAGAAAGCAGGGAGATGTGGGGCGCAGAGTATAAACTTGTAGTTATGCAGGATGGATAAGCCTTGGAGTGTGTAGTGCAGGGACCACAGTCAATACGTTTGCTGAGCAAGTAGATTCCAGGGGCTCTTACCGCACGCACAAAAAGGTAACTGGGTAAGGTAATAGATTAGTGGATATGTTAATTTTCTTGACTATAGTAATCACTTTACTATGTATATATGTGTCTATCAAAACATCACATTACACACTTTCAATATGTGTAAATAAATTATCATTGGCCCGATGAAACGTGCTGTGCATAGAAAAAAATGCAAAACACAATGTTAAAAATATAAATCCATATTTACCCAAATTTGTCTATCTCTGTAACAAAAAGGGACTTCCTTAGTGAATTTTTTGAATCAGCGTAAAACTCCCTCCTCCTTCTTCCAAGTATGGTGTTTCATAGTGAGCAGAAAAGGGAAACACCAAACCCAGGAGACGCGAGGCCTGCCGGGCACTGGGGGCTGGGGACATGGATGGCAGGCAAATGAAACAGGGTGGGAGGCTCCGTGAGGAGAAAGAGGAGGAGAAGACAGATGGGCCGAAGCAGAAGGAACCCACAAGGTGCGATGCACCCCTCACCTACTCGTTCTTATTTTCCCAAGTCACCAATTCTAGTACACGGAGAGAAATGGTAGAAACCTGCCATCCTGAATTCTGTTGTTTTCCTCTTTCCTCTCCTGTAACAATGGACCATTTCCTTTTTTGACCCAAATATCGGCCTGGCTTCTATCTCTCCTCAGTTGCTCTTTACATTTTTCTCCAAGGAATGAGTCTTAGGACAGGTCTCAGAACTTAATGGGGTGAAGTAATGATATCATTTCAGAGAGTACCCTAAAAAGCAAACATGAAAAAAGCACTCAGCAGTGGCTTTTAGATTGAAAGAAGCAGCCACAGGTCACAAATCCCGCTTTGTCTCCAGGATGATGCCAGGCACCGAGGACCTCACGGGGGCTTGTAGAGACTAGCTGAGCATGTGTCTCTATTCAAATAATTGTCTCAGACATGGGCTTGAGGACAATGAGTTATCAAGAAAGTATCCCCCACCCGGGGTAACGGGCAAAGGATGGGGAAGGCAGAATTGGGGGGTGGGGACACAGACAAACAAGGGTATAATTTTATACCAAATCCCTTAGAAAATCACAAGTAGAACCAACATATAACTCTGAGGGGTATGTTACCCCAGATGTTTTCACCCCCACATTAGAGGAGGGAGATTTAAACTCTAGCACACCCTTAGTCATTGTTCGCCAGAGGGAGTGTCGCCACAGGGGTTCTGGCAGAGCTGGGGCCCCCAAATGCGGAGCTCTGAGAAAACAGCTGGTGCCAACTGCAGCACACAGGAGAGTGAGTGCAGAAAGTGGCAAGGAGGGTCAGCACAGAGCATAGGACAGACCCCATCCCCCAGGAGGGTCCACACAGAGTCCAAGGTCAGACCCCATCCCCAAGGAGGGTCTGCACACAATGCAGGTCAGACCCCATCCCCAAGGAGGGTCTGCACAGAGCCCAAGGTCAGACCCCATCCCCAAGGAGGGTCCACACAGAGCCCAAAGTCAGACCCCATCCCCAAGGAGGGTCCACACAGAGCCCAAAGTCAGACCCCAACCCCAAGGAGGGTCTACACAGAGCTTAGGTCAGACCCCATCCCCAAGGAGGGTCTCCACGGAGCACAGTTCAGACCCCATCTCCAAGGAGGGTCAGCACAGAGCAGGGGTCAGACCCCCATCCCCAAGGAGGGTCACACAGAGCCCAAAGTCAGACCCCATCCCCAAGGAGGGTCTGCACAGAGCCCAAGGTCAGATCCCATCCCCAAGGAGGGTCTGCACAGAGCCCAAAGTCAGACCCCATCCCCAAGGAGGGTCTGCACAGAACCCAGGTCAGACCCCATCTCCAAAGAGGGTCAGCACAGAGCACGGGTCAGGCCCCATCCCCAAGGAGGTTCTGCACAGAGCCTAGGTCAGACCCCATCCCCAAAGAGGGTCTGCACAGAGCACGGGTCAGACCCCATCCCCAAGGAGGGTCTCCATGGAGCACAGGTCAGACCCCATCCCCAAGGAGGGTCTGCACAGAGCGCAGGTCAGACCCCAAATCCAAGGAGGGTCTGCACAGAGCCCAGGTCAGACCCCACCCCCAAGGAGCGTCTGCACAGAGCCCGGGTCAGATCCCATGGGGATGTTTGATGAGGGGACAGAGAGCTCTGGGAGATCAGAGACCCACACTGCGCCTGAGGATACCCTCGGAATTCAGGCTTCAGCACACAGGTCACCCCTTTGTGGCTGTCCTTGCAGAATCCACTGCCTTATTAGGGTCTCTCTTGTTCCTAAGAGAGACCTGGCAGTCACCTCCCTGCTCCTTGAATGACCACCATCCATCTTACTCAGCACTGGTCCCCAGGAAGCTCCCCCATCTTCATCTCTCCTTTCCTGTCCCCATCAGTGAGCAGGTGAAGGAGGATTCGTCAGCGTTATCATCAGCATTGACTTACCAGTCAAAATACACAAAACATCAAACACGCTGAAGAATTGTTTGCACATAGCCACATGTTCACACCCAGCATTGCTCCCAACTCCCTTGTGAACCAAAATAAAATCTCAAGCTCCCCAGCTGACCAAATGGTCCCCGCTCTTGGCCAAGGAGAACCCAGAAATGCCCTAAAGCTGAATTGCCAGCAGTGAGAAGGGAGGTGAGACATGCCTGGTCATACTCCCCTCCCTTCTTGGAAACACCCTTGGTGACTCATCACCAGGCCTAAAGATACACAAGACGAAGCTTACACCACACCTGCCGGCCAGCAATTAACAGATCACTCGAGTTTCAGTAAATGTCTTGCAGTTTATTTTTCATTAATAGACATCTTTATCTTAAGTTAAAACATTCCAAACCTTTACACAAAGCTTCAATTTTTTTTAACGAATAGCAACCCAAAGAATCTTTAAACCCACCTATAAGTTGTAGCCCACCCCCTTGAGATCTTGCATCTTTCCAGACCAAACCAATCTACGCTCTTCATGTGCTGACTTAGGATCTTATGTAAATTCCTGTCTCCAGAAGTGTATAAAACCAAACTTCAACCCAGCTACCACAGGCACATTTTCACAAGACCACTTGAGGCTATGTGTTCCGGGCTGGTCACTTTTGGCTTAGAATAAACCTCTCTAAATTATTTTACAGACTTTAGGTCTTCTGCTGTTAACACCCTTTTAAATCTCATACTGTCCTTGGCTCCCTTGACAGACTGGATGCCTGTGAAGGTTAAGGCCACTGTGTCTTGGTACTGATGGGAAGTCTCCTGTCACATGACCATAAATGTTTGAAAAGTCTTGCTGGTCATATGACCATAAATGTTTGAAAAGTCTTGCTGGTGTCACCTCCTGACACCAGCCTGGCAGTCATCCAAGGATCCACTGGTTGCATAAGAATATCCCCCGGGCAGAGGGGGATGCTACGCATAGTAGCATCCAGATTTTTCTATGGGGATCAGCATGCTATAGCCCACAGATCAAATCCACCTGCTGCCAGCTTTGGTAAATAAAGTCCACTAGAAAGTAACACACACGTTTGTTTATGCACCATATAAACCTGCTTCTACATGACACCAGCAACATAGAGTAGGTGTGACAGATTGAATGGCCTGCAAATCCTGAAATATTTAGTTTCTGGTTCTTGACAGACAGAAGTTTGCAGTCCCTCATCATAACAGGTCTAGTAGTGCTCAGGGAGGTTACGGGCCATGTCTGGCGTAGAGCGGGTGCTCCAAAATTGGCCTAGAAAAGCCAGGAAGGGAAGAAAGATGGAGGAAAACAGAGGAAGGGAAAAGGAGGAAGGCCAAGCTGGAGAAAAAGAGGAGAAGCAGGAGAAAATGAATATATTTTATGCTTTTTGCAGCTGCCTTGCTGTCATCACAGTTGTAACTCTCTTGCTCCATGGGAATCACGATAAAGTGATGTCCACTTCAGGATGTAGGACAACAAGCAACAGATAATTCAGAATTGTGAACGTCTTTTTTGCCTTTATGTCTCAAACGTCTCCCCAAAAGAACACATCATTTCCTGCAACAGTTCTCAAAATCTCTCTCTGAGTCTCGGACACCCTCAGCCATCAGAAGCTGCAGCTGGCTGCTGTCAGTGTTCTCAGCAACCTCCTAAGGAAGGGGGGGATTCCTGGATCCCTGACAAACTCCTCCCATGCTCTCCTATTTCCCTTTGCTCTTTTCCCCTGGTACAGAGAACAGTCCTCAAACCCTGCTCTGCTTGATGGGAGGCTCCTGAGAGATCAGAGAATGAGAGAAAATCACAGGCCAAGTCAGAACCTTCTGTAGCGGGCAGGGGAAGAGACAAGCCCCCAGCACAGCAGGGTTGACAGCGACGCCTTGTGGTTTTCCTTCTACACGAGATTTCCATCAGATTACCCAGCTCTGTACTTACTGTTGGAACAAACTCGGGCTATTTTACTTAATCTCTCTGTGTTTCCATTTATTCGTCCATCAAATGGGTATGATAACAACAGTATTGATCTTATAGGCTTGCTATCCGATTCAAGTAATTTATTCCTATAAAGCACTTAGACCCGTACAGAGCACAGAATAATCTCTACACGAACATCTGTTAAATAAAATTTAATCTTTGCAGACTACCAGATCTTGTCCCTAAGGTCAGGCCTGCGGAAATGGAAAGTTTAAAATAAATGAAATGATAAAAGAAAGCAATAAAATATTCCAAAGCTATTGATATTTTCAAAGAAAAAAAGGACAAAGGGAAAAGAATATAATGTTATAATAGTGTAGTAAAATGATATTATTTTAGAGCTTACTAGAAAGCAAACATGGTCTTAAAGACTCAGTAGCGGGTTTTTTTTCTCTTTTTGTTAATTTAAGGATGTAGCCTCATCCTCTGCATCCTACTGTGTTTCTGGCCCATGGCTAGACACTAAGCACCTGCCCTGGGAGTGTGTACAGAAGTGTCAAACACACCTGGATATTCAAATAGGTGTTCCCTGAGTTGGTTTCTGCAACAGGGATTAGGGAAGACACCCCAGATACGGGAGGTGGAGAGTGTCACATTAACTATTATCAGACTAAGCTGTTAACTAGTATTAACGATTAGTGAGTATTGCTGAGCTACTTGAAACTCCATAACAACTTCCCAGTGCATACATACTTCCCAGTGCATACATGCCCGTCACAACCTGCCAATAACCTGCTCTGTCTCATCTTTTACCACTGTCTGCTGTCTGCAGCTGGCTCTACCTCCCTAGACTTTTACGGGCTCCCTCCCCCATCAGGGGCTTTGCACACATTGCCTCTGAGCCCAGAACTCCTTCCCCTACATCGTGCCCTCTTATTCTGAAGGCTTCAGCTGTGCTCACTTTCATAGGCACCTGCTATTCTTGCTCAAGCCCCTTTGTTGACTTCCTTTAAGTTACTGCAATTCATAGCCATACATTTTCTTGATTAATTACTTTTCAAAATGTTGCTCTTGTCTGTATTGCTCCATAAGAGACAGTATTCTGCCTGCTTTGTTCTCAGTGGTATCCTGAGCCCCTCCTGGGCTTGACACATGCTGGGCTAGTAAGTGCTCACTGAGTGGGTGAGTGAATAAATGAATGGTGGGTGGGTGACAGTTCAAAGGGAGTCATAGCTAATGTAGGTCTGACAACTCCTAACTCTAGCCCTCAGTCTTTGATCTTAGCCAGCAGCTTCTCCGTTTGTTTAGCTGAGACTTGTAAACAGGGATTAGCTCAGCAATGCACGTGTATTAGCTGTTGGTTATTATTATTATTACTAGTTAAAGTGTTGATAATTCTAGTATTGTGTCTCAATTTCCTCTTCTAGCAAATAGAAATAAAAAATCTGGTCTTGCCTGTTTCTTGTGAACTGTTTCTAAATTATCAATAACCGTAACTCATATTGACAAGGGCAAATGTATAGATGTCTTATCTATAAAAAGAGCTCCTAGCCCTCAGCCCCAAGGTCTCATGCCGCTAGAAAGGGTGCATTTGAATGCCAGCAAGGCATACGGTAGGGCCAGCTCCCTGCACCTCACATCAGACAAGCCGCCTCAACACTGACAAAGAGGGTACCAGCCCACGCAGCATATGGACCTGCAGGGAAGCATATGGGTTTGGTTTTAGAGACGGGGCCCCCATATGCTCCCTGAGCTGGGCCCACCTTGCCCACTCCCAGCATCCCCACACTTCAGGCTGGTTCATAAATCAGCCGCTTCCCACCATCCAGTGCACTGGCTGATCCAAGTGTGATTAATGCACCATTTGCCTGCAGCCTGGAGAGAGCTCCAGGTACAGGTGGAGAGGAAGAAAAAGACTTAATTGGAGTGCAGGAGGGGAGGAGCGGGGAAGAGGAGGTCATTCCTCATTGCCATTGAGCCAGCACTATCTTTAGAAGTCCTGGCTTAGTTAGAATGAGCTTTCTTGGAAATCTTTCTTACTGACTCCCCAGGAGCCCCATTGTCGCTTCGGCTGTTGCCTGGGCTTTACCTACAAAGGCTCAGAAAGTTGACTGCTCTATTCTATCCTGTCCCCACTCCATGATCCTCCTGGGCCTCTTCCTCTGAGCTTACACTTGCATTCAGATCCTGCAAGGCACCTGCAGGCTAGGGTCCCCGGCTACAGCGGGACTAGATGTGCCAGGCAGCAAATCCACCTTGTGCTTCAGACAAATATTTTCCAACCGTGCTCAGTAGAGGGCAAAGGGTTTTACGCAGTTGTCACAGGAAGGGAAGGCTCCTGGCTCCAAAACTGGTTCAATCAGAGCATTTCTGCTTTTACTTTGTTTTACATTTCAGGCTTTCCAAATGCAATTTAGCTTTGATTTTTGTTAAGGGTCATATGACTAAGAAAAAAGTGAGACCCACTTGAATTAAAAATTCTGCAGATAGAGTGAGAGTATTTCCTTCAAAAAGCACAATAATAAAACTAAGGACAGTTCCCATTCGCAGGGCAGGAGACAGGGCAACACAGTAATTGGTGACCCCGGCTCTGGATCACGTTTCACTTGGTGGTCATGTGACCTTGGGCAAGCAACCATCCTCGCTAAGCTCCAATTTCTTCCTCTATGAGACTGGATGATATTTACCCATACGCTGCGTTTGCATGATGCCTGGAACACAATGAATGATTAGCACATATTTGCCATTATTTTTCTTCATATTCAGTGTACCACTCACGGTACATGTCATTTGCATTATCTGTGCCCTCACACCTCTATTCCATGAAAGTTTATCTCAATGTTATAGATGAGCAGCCTAGAGATAATACCTTGGCCTTGAACGATGGTCCCAGAACATCTACTAATATCATACAGGGCGCTGATGTTCTGGGGAACCCAATTTGAGAATCATCCATCTAGCTACTTACTCTATTCTTTTCATACTTTCTTGAGAACACTGTGATTTAATGTAGTTAGGCTCTCTCCCCCTCTTCTTGTGTTTCTTCTCATATAGGCATCCATTCATCCATGGGACTACCCATCCAATTCAACAAACATCACTGACTGCCTAGTGTCAAGAACCTTCGTACAGACGCTCCACTTCTTTGCAAAGTTCTCTTCAGCAAAATGGGGGGTGTTGAGACTAACTACAAAGCAATAATTTGTTTGTAAAATAAAATAAATTATCTGAAAAGGTTGTGCAACCTGTAAAGTGCTCACTCGGCATTAGCTAGTGATGAGGTGATCCCACAACCAGCTTGCTTAGACATTCTTGGAGTAGTTATTGGTAGCCTTCCTTACCATCAAAAGGTGATTACCCTTATTGTCACCCTTCTCATAAAGATAGCAATCTTCGGCAGTGTACATTTACATTGGTTTATCTAGAAGAAGGGACTGTTTTTCCCTCAACCTAAGTTTTGAGACAAAGCTTGAGATAATAATGACTTAGCAAGGGTCAAAGTAGCACAGGCTACTCTCTTCTGCTGGCAAAACTGCTTGTGAACTGTCCCGGCTATAATCATTATTCTGCCATTAACTGGCACCTTGGGAAAGTCACTTAATCTTCTGAGATGCTTAATACTTCATCTGAACAAGGAGATTATAATAATTGCACTCCTTGATTTTACATGAGATCTGTTAGTTAACTTTTGCTATGTAACAAAGCATTTCAAAATTTGCCATCTTGGCTGGGCACGGTGGCTTGTGCCTGGGAGACCGAAGCAGGTGCATTGCTTGAGCTCAGGAGTTTGAGACCAGCCTGAGCAAAAGTAAGACCCTGAATCTACTACAAACAGGAAAACCAGCCTGGCATGGTGGTGCACAGCTCAGGAGGCTGAGGCAAAAGGATCTCTCAAACCCAGGAGTTTGAGGTTGCTGTGAACTACAACACCATGACACTCTAGCCTAGGGCAATAGAATGAGACTCTATCTCAAAAAAAAAAAAATCAAAACTTACTATCTTAAAACAATGATTTTTTGTAAATAACTCTGTGGTTTGGCTGGAGCATCCTTTGGCCTCAGAGCACCTTGAGCACAGTCCAGGAGCTGGTTGACCGAGGATGGCCCCACACCAATGTCTGGCCATGGACAGGCAACTGGCCAAGACACCTCCAGTTCTCAGTCATGTGGTCTCTCATTCTTCAGCAGATTGGCTCAAGCTCATGGATGATGGTCTTGGGTTTCCAAGTCCAAGAGAGTGAGTCCCCAATGGCCAATATGCTTAATGCTTTGTCTGCATTTTGTTAGTCCTCCAAAGTTTATTACATGCAGAAAACTTTTAGATATAGAACCTGAGTGTAAGACCTTGGCCTTGAAAATGATCCCAAAACACTTATTAACATCACTGAAGGACACTAGTGTTCTGAGGAACCCAGTGTTTCAAGTTTCTGCTTGAGTCTCACCTTTACTAACAACTCACTGACCAAAGCAAGTCACACCCTGATTAAAGAGGAGATTGAACTCTGTCTTCTCAATGAAAGAAAAACTGGCTTCACCTTTTCAATGGGAGAACAGCTACTTCATATTGTAAGGGCTTGGAAGCAGGAAGGAAAGGAATCTGCGAACTATTTTACAATCTACCAAAAGAAACAAGTGGAATATGTAGGAAATTTTCACCTGAACCTCTATAACCTAATATTAGACAACCCAAGTCTCCTGGAAAGAAGAACCTTCTCAAAAGTATTTTTGGATAACCCGTAAGAAAATTTTCCTACTTCCTAAGTAAATGACACCATCAGCTACTAATATCTACAAATATATTTCTCTTCTCTGGCTGTATCCCCCCCCCCACCCTCCACTGTCCAGCCCATATAAGACTTCACTGTCCTAAGGGACTTGTGTATCCCATGGAGCCATAATGTTTCCATCAAAACAGCATGTCTGCCAGGCATGGAATGTCTTCCCCAGGTCCTTCTGTCTAATCCCAGCTCTGCAAGGTATACTGCTGATATTCTGGTCCCCAGAGAGGCCAGAGGTTCCAAAGCGGAGGCAAATGCCTCCTCTTTCCCTTTTACTGTCTACAACTTTCAAGGGAACCCCACAGCAGCATTGCCAGCCCTATGTCTCCTGCCATCTTCTAGTGAAACAATCCTTTTCATTTATACTCATCATTGTGGTTTCATAGGGTCCCAGTACAAGAATATAGATAGATAAGCCAGGAGATGAGCTTAAAACACCAGCGCTAGGCTGCTGCCTCCCATAATTCCCCCATTCATTATTCGCATGGGCTTTATGGACCAAAGCTTGAGGAGCCCACATCCTGTTTCCATGGAATGAGTTCTTTCTCAGAGGGTGGTTCAGAATGAGAATTCAAATCAATCTGAGGCACCATCCCTCCATAAAAGGCAGCCTTTAATGGCACAGGCTCTGGGGGCAAGCAGGAGCCCCATTTCAGGCTGGACTCCTTACTAACTGTGTGATTTTGAGCAAATTTGTGAACTGAATTTTCCTATGCCTCAGCTTCTTCATCTGTGAAATGGAGCCAATGAAAGCACATGAACATTCAGATTATCAATGGTTATGTTACTGGACTATACGATGGTTATATTACATAATGCCTTAAATGCTTAGAACAATTGCAATGGGTCAGTAAATGTTGACCTCTATAGTTAACATAGTCTTTATTATTATCCTAAGAATGAACACCATTTAATTTCCTTCTGGGAGATGACACCAGCATCCCTGTGAAACACAGAGCACTTCCCAGTGTTATTTCAGTCTTCTCCTGCAGCTCTCGTGCATTATCTTGAAACCAACAGGCAAGCTCACTGGCTCTCCAAGGACTCAGAGTCACAGGGTAAAGAGAGAGTGTCTGCCTCCTTCTGCCTTTCAGCTGACAGTCATTTTGTAGGAGAGTTGAGGTGCCCCAGTCCATCTAAATATTTCAATTTCTGCTTAAACATTTTCCAGCCTATTAGGAGAGTGTTGGTAACAATGAAGATTAGAAGTGTATTTGGGAAAAAATGTAAGTGTGTGTATACATATACATGTGGGTGTTTTTAAACATCTGTGTAAGTGAAATCCTGATTCAGGACTTGTTTGTGCTGGGGGCGAAGGCTGTCTCGTGCAAGTCTGTTAGGAGAGTAACTGGTTGAAAGCCAGTCCCAGATTATCACAAATGGATGCAGAGGGAGGCTGAAAATCAGTCCTCCTGCCCACTCAGCACTTCTTGGCTCTGGCCCCATCTTTACCATCTAATGCCATTGCTGCATTAGATACTGCAAACACAATTGACTTCTATTACTTATAAAGCCAACCACTTTACTTCATTTAAACGTTTAGGATGGATTTCAGAGATTTCTGAGATGCTGTTTGGCACAACCAGCCCCCATGACTCCAGCCACCTCTCAGGTCCCATAACAAGAGAAGAATATTCCTTTTTTCCACATTCAGCATCCAGCCTCCATTAGCAGACAGTTTTAAAGGTTGTTATGTCTGTATTTGAGAGGTAGAGTTCAAATACATCTCAAAATATTCTTTCCTAACCACGTATTCATTTAATACATATTGAAAGTTCTACCTCTTCTCTGGGCCTGGAAGTATACAGCTAGATTACATACTAAGTAACCTTCAAAATGCTCCAAGTCTATCATGGAAAGGCAAAGAAATAGACATAATGGTACAACTGGTATGATAATTACAAAAAAGAAAAAGAAAAAATGGCACTGAAAGTCAGCAAGAAGTTATGGGGAAGTCAATAATGGTTTCCTAGTTAAGGAAATGTTTAAACTAAACTCAAAAAGAGCATTTATTTATAGGGAAAAAATGAGATGAAGAATGCTCATCTCATTGAATTGAGAGGAATGTTGTAGAAAAGGCATAGAAATTGAGTTCAGGCAGATCCCTGATTAAAACTGCATGATAACTTGCTTTGTCTTGGTCAAGTCACTTCAGCTCCCTCACCTGAATCTCAGCTTCCTCCACTATAAAATCAAGCTAATTGAGCTTCCTAGGATTATGGTGGCATCAAATAGCCACATAAACAAACAGCCAAGAATGGGACTCAGGGTAGAACCTGCTACATAGTGGCTGTAGTCATTAGTCTGGTGTAGCTAGGGATACAGGAGAAACAGAAAAGAAAGGGTTTTGAATGGAGATTCATCCTGTGGACAACAGGTTCCAGCCAGTGGTATTAAGCCAAGCAGTGGCATGGTCTCATCTTGATAATGTTAAGTTAATGATGAACCAACCAAAAGGATAGTCAAAGGAAGCAGATAACAAAACCATTGAAAATACTACTAAGCTTATCTTTGGTTGTAAAAGGACAAATTCTCTAAACACATGTATAATCCTTCAATTGCCAGATCCTTTTTCCCCAATAAGCGGCATTTTCTATGGAGCATTTAATCTACCTTTAAGGCTGAAACTTAAATCCTGCTTATATTTTGCTCAATATTTGAGTTATTTTCCCACCATGGAAGAATTGACTTACAACTCAACATAAAAGTTGTAAGGCAAGAAGAGAGTTGCTTTCTATTCCTAGGGTTTCAACTTCCCCGGCTCTTCGCTCCAAAGCCTGCCTAGAGCCACACCGCAAATGTGATTGAGACAGAAGTCATTTCTCTTGCATTTTCTTCTTTACCTTCAACAAGTCCCAATGGGAGCATCAAGGAAAACTGTTCTCCCAACATTTTTGTAAGTGTGCAGGTTTTCTGCAGATGAAAAAATAAATTCTAAAGGTAGTGTCCATACATAAGTACAGTGATATTCCACCATGGGGCTCAAACTTCACCTCATGGAAAATAATCCCTTAAATATTCTCACCCCAAACCCAGGTGGTCACTCCCTGCCCTATAAACATGAATAACACCTACTACCTCATTAATTGTTTGGTGTTGCAATGAATTCCCTGTTCACACCTATCTCCCCAACTAGACCAAGGGATCTTCCAAATCTAGGATAAGATCATGTCCATTTCCTGGCTAGATGTAGTAGCTCATGCTTATAATCCTAGCACTTTGGGAAGCCAAGGAAGGAGGAGCATTTGAGGACAGGGTTCTAGATAAGCCTAAGTAACATAGGGAGATACCTGCCTCTACAAAAAAAAATTTAAAAATTCACCAAACATAGTCGCATGTGCCTATAACCCAGCTAGTCGGAAGGCTGAGCCAGGAGGATCACTTAAGCCCAGTTTTAAGGTTGCAGTGAACTAAACTGAACTACAGCCTGGGCTATAGAATAAGACCTTGTTCAAAAACTCCACCACTAGACACAATCCCTAGCACTGTGACAAGGGGACACAGTTTGTTGAGTGTACACTCTTGGGTCTAATCTCATCTCAAAGCCTCCCAATTTCCAGTTTTCACTAGAGAATGCTAATGCCTTCAATATCACCATGAATGTGAATGCACCATCAGGGAACTTCAAGGATCAACTCAGCCCTCTTATCACTCCATCCTCTGCTGTCCATATGCATGAAGAAGATTGTTGCTCAGTCACAGAGACCCAGGAGCACTCATTATGCCTAGATATGTGTAGATTGTGTAGATCCCGTTCGAGACAAAAACATCTAGGCACTCAAAAGCTGTGGAGAAGATGCTCAAAGATGCTCTGTTCATCTTCCTTGTCATCCATTTCCCAGGCAAGGGGCTATGTTAGTTGTCTTGGAATGTAATGGTTCACCTGAGTCAGAGCTGCTCTTCACAGATGTGTGTGAACTCCCCTGAATCTAGGCATATTTGCGTTTTTACCCTCTCCGTGGAGAACCGATTCCTTAACTTTGTTGTTTTCCAGGACATGAGTCAGCAAACTATGGTCCATGAGCCAAATTCAGTCTAGAGTCTGCTTTTATAAAATTTTACCAGGAATGCAGCAACATCGATTTATTTACACATTTTCTATGGTTGGTTCACGCTGGGAGAGTGGAGTTCAATCCTTGCAACAGACACTACATGACCTGCAGAGTCTGAAACATGAACTGTCCAGCCCTTTCCAGAAAACATTCACCACTCAATACTTTACTCTTGACGTTAGCCTCTCTGTTTACGGTGACTGTGTGTGGGCACAGTGCTGGGCACCTGATACCCACAATCTCTTTTAATTATCGCCATATCCCTAGAAGGGAGCCACTATGATGAGGATCTTTTCATTAATTCACATGTGGCAGGCTCTGTGCTAACCACTGGGCCATCACAGTGAACAAGGAACACATAATCCCGGCAGAGATTTAGCTTCCAGTCTTCCTTCAGTGACTCAAGAAATGCAGGCTGTGGCCCAAAGCTACTGTCACCTATGACCTTTGAAAGCTCCTCCATGTGACCACCCCTCACCCACTCACATGCTCTAAAACCCCATGTCCCCAGAGAGCCAAAGCAAAGCCCACACACTCGTGAACACCCCGTGATCTTCCAGACTTCCTCCATGGTGAGTTTCAGCTATGAGAGGAACATTCTCTTGCCTGACCATCACAGCCTGACCGTTAGTGAGTTTCTGTCCCATCCCATCTGACCAGAAAGGTGTTAGTCACCTTCTGCTGTTGACCTCTGAGATCAGGAGACTGTTTAAGGGCCCAGGCTGAGCATCTCCTCTGCATGGGCTGGAGCTCTGGGCCTCTCTCTGGGCAGGGCCTTCCTCTGGCCCCTTCCAAGGAGGGTGGTAGGGGTCCCCCTCCAGTGGTGCCCTTGGCTTCTTTGCCCAGCATCTCTGAGCAGCTTGCTTTGCTCTCTCCTTTGTTTTTAATGGCCCAGGATAAAAAATGCTCACAATGCTAAATTGCTGTATATGAGGAAGACAACCAAGGGACAGGAGGGCAGCAAAAAAGGGCGGATCACCCCAACCCAGGCCGCTCTGAGAAGATCCTAATTAGAAGGCTGGCAGAGCAGCTCTCCGCAGGAAGCCGGGATCATTAGTGCCAGCACCACACACACCCTGACTACAACATGCGGCCACGGCTGCCACACTGGCACCACACGGGCCCTGCTCTTGGCTGCTGCAGCCAGAGCAGATGTCCAAATATGGTTTTTGTTTTGGGGGGGGTTTTTTGGGTTTTTTTGTGGAGTTTTATCTTTTTTTGTTTTTTTCTTAAAGCAATTATATGACCTTGTGTCAGACATTCCTTATGCCATGATAAAGGATTTTGATCAGTCAAAGAAGCAAGACAAATCAAGAGAAATGTTAACAGTGCTTGTGTGGGCTCTCAGGAAGAAACATACAGAAGCTGGATTGCTCTATCTATCGGAAGTCGACACATTGGCCAAAAGATTCTTTCCAACATTGTCCACTTCTCTGTATGCCCACGGCTGGAACCCTAACCCCAGACAGACCCTGCTGTTGTTCATTTCCAGCAGGGGTTGACAAACAAGGTTTAGTAGGGACTCATTATAATAGTATGTGCACACATGCCTCACACATGTATGTAAACAGTCTGCTCACATGTATATAACACATAATATGTTCCAACGGAATTCCTTCCCCTTTGGTAGAGAATGCCAATGGGACAGCTTCATTTTATCGAAGGAAAACCTAAAGGAAAAAAGTTGTCAGATGTGTCACTGAATATTTCAGGGTAATCAGAGTCAGAACCAAAATTTCAATGTAGGCTCCCTACATTGTCCTTCGAACGCCATGCAAATGCAGACCACATTGTCTAACATAAAGCTGGGGCACATCAACTGGTCAGCAAAAGAATGGAATTTTCAAAAAAACAGGAGTATTGTAGAGAATCTAAGATGCATGCTCACCGTTTCTATAATACTTGATTTGGTAAATTTTTCAGAAGTAAATTGATATAGCAAACCCAGCCCCTCACCCAATTTGGCATAGAAAATAAAGGTACATACATTCTATTTGGGGATTGGATTTGAAACTGAGTTCACATGATAGCAAAACATTCAATTAAAATTTCATTTATCCAGATGTTTGACCATAGAATGCCAACATAGAATGGCTTGACTAATGTTTTAAATTTAATTGACCAGATGTTTTTGGTGGTAGGTGTCTTAATAAGTAGGAGAAGTGTTTGTGGAATTGAATTAAATTTCCCCCAAAATAACCGGCCTCACTGAAAACAGGAACTTAAATATTATTACTGCGATTAACCAGAAGTTGTCAGAAGTTTCAGAACTGTCTCACCTTCATACCTGGTCCATTGGGAAAGTGTGTTCTTCCACTGGCTAAGCTCAAAGATAGACTGGTCCGTAGTTAGAGTTCCCCCTACTAAGAAGACCCTAAAACAAGAAGTCAAGAGAATATCTAGAAGCAATCAACAAACCAAACACAGTTATTCAAAGAGTAGATAGCAAGTGGATTGGGGGTCAGAGATCACCGACTCAATGCCAGGTATGCCGTTTACTTCTAGGAGACTAATAAAAACAGAAGCTTCTGTGGCTTCCTGTGTTCTTTATTTTTTTTTTTTTTTTTTTTTTTGCTGGTATTTATTTGTTTATTTATTTTATTTTTTTTTTTTTAAATACATGTATTTTATTATTCTTCATTACATTATTTCCCCCCTCCCACCCGTCCGTGATAAGGCAGAATTGATTTACAGAAAAGAATACAGAAAACACCAAAGCTCCTGGTAGTGGGAGAGA
>CAUYRH010127376.1:0-14590 GCA_963574655.1 Perodicticus potto | reverse complement strand
CTCATTCCCTAACTCCCTTCAAGTCTTTATTCAAACTTGACCTGCCCCAGGTAATCAGAGGCTGCTCCACTGGTGTCACTGAAGTTGACACCTTCCCCCACCTCTTCCTATCCCTCACCTTCCATTATTCTTGTCCTTAGTCCCTATGACCATTGGCATATCATATATTTTATTGTCTCTTCCCAATAGAATTATTATTATTACTTTTTGAGCAGAGTCTCACTCTGTCCCCTGGGTAGAGTACTCTGGCATCACAACTTACAGCAACCTCAAACTCTTGCACTTAAGTGATCTTCTTGCCTTAGCCTCCCAGACAGTTGAGACTACAGGCACCTGTCATAACACTTGGCTGATTTTTCTATTTTTTAGTAGAGATGGGGCTTCATCCTTGTTCAGACTAGTCTTGAGCCCCTGAGTGCAAGCATTTCCGCCTGCCCTGGCCTCTCAGAGTGCTGGGATTATAGGCGGAAGCCACGCACTGGCCTTCCCAGTAGAATGAAAGCTCTCTCAGGACAGGAACTTTTGGTTGTTTGGTTCATCACTATATTCCTAGTGCCTAGAACCACTGGGCACACGGTCTGTGCTTGAGAAACAATGGTTAATAGAATCAACGAATAGAGAAATAGACCCTTGATTCTTAGTTCATTGCTCCTTCTAAATCCTGGGAGGGATTTGGTGGTGATTATGCCTCCACCAATGTCCAGGTTTTCAGTGGTTTTCTCTTCCTGTCACATGCTGAGCTTTGCCACATTTTGCTGTGATTTCTGATTTAATATTTTCTCCTTTATTAAATGCTCCCACGCCTCCCAGACTAATAACATTTTAGTGTTTAGGAGGGATTCATTTTACATATATATGAAGATGTGGCATGAATCTTTTTTTGGTCAGTTTATAAGTATGAGGATCCTTTGCTTTTCTGTGAAAACCCAATTGATATACTATTTTATTCCATAGAGAGCCAACCCTCCAGACTTTTCTAGCTTAATATAATTTCTGTTATGAGCCTATATCCTGCAGAACTCAATACCATCTTTCTTTCCCTTTTAAGGCTCTATATTTCTCAGTTAGCTAAGGGTTTAATTTGACCAAGGATATCCTACTCTGAGCCTCAGCATTGCTGTGGTTTCTGTCCAACTTCAGGAATTTCTAGTTGGTGCCTTGAAAAATAAGAATTGTCTAAATAAGAGGGGAAATGTCCTGTTTTAAGTCTTAGAAAGCACAGTAGTCACATATTACTGAACAAGGGAAGACTTTGTTTACATGAAGTTCAAAGTAACTGCCAACTCTACCCATCTGCTTTGGGGATGATGTCTATTTCTTTTTTTCAGAATATTACAGGGGTACAAATGTTTTAGTTACATGGATTGCTTTTGTTAACATGCATTGTACCCATTAGATGAGAATTTACCTTTCACCACCTGACCCTACCACTTGCTGCTTTCCAGTGAGTTTTACCAAATGTGCACATGGGTGTTAACCAGTTAGTTCCAATTTAATAGTGAGTACATGTGGTGTTTGTTTTCCCATTCTTATAATATGTCACTTAGAAGAATGGTCTTTAGTTCCATCCAGCTTTTTAAAAAGACACCTGTACTTGAATGTTTATTGCAGCACAATTCACAATCACAAAGGTGTAGAATCAACTCAACTGCCTCTCAATATTTGAGTGTATTAATAAAATATGTTATATGTTCACCATGGAGTATTACTCAGCTGTAAAAAGTGGTGAACTAATACCACCTTCTTTTTTATATCTTATCCAGGTTCTTCTCATTCCTAAAAGTTAGAACTTAGAATTTTCAGTGGCTCTTCCAAAATAGTCTTCCAAGTTGAAGGCTGTGCAAGGGTGGACCTGTCAGACCTGAAAAACACATGTGGCCATTGGAATGGCAGAGAGTGCCACTTGCTCTTTCGAGTACTTCTGCACGTTTGGTCATCAGAACAGTGACTACAGTGATGTGGCAATAACTGCACAGGAATTATTTCGAATTGTCAAGAAGCCTGTGCTCCCAGTAAGACAGTCTAGGTGACTAGGCCTCAGCTAGTGGGCTAATGAAGCCAACTGGTAAAAGAGTAATTCATAGTGTAGATTTGATGATGACCCAAAGTCAAAAGAAAAGGACCTTTTCTTCTTGTCCAAATTGTTTATTCTTTGAGTTAGGGATAGCACTGTAATTGTCAGCTTTTAATTTTTCTTCAGTGACTTTCCAGATAGACAGAGATGGGCTCCACCACTGTTGCACGAAAGACGAATGTGTGTTAAAGATCACTCCTCCAGTGCAATTCAAACCTAGTGCCAAACCTGGGCACAAAGGAAAGCCGTCACCAGCTTCAGGAAACAGAAGCCAACAGAGGAAAAGGTTATTGATGTTCTACTTCCAACCAGATAGCTTAGATGAACAGCTGTCGACCTGGACCTTGGGAGGACCTGAGTAAGGTCAAGGTCATGGCCACAGGGCACACACATGCTTCCACTGTGGGCTCTGGGAAGCCCTTCTTCCCCAGGCTGCACTGGCTTCTTTCCCTTTCCTCTCCTTGATTACTTTGGGAAATTCTACTTTATACCATGTTTATCTTTTTTATAAAACAAAGACTTATGAAATTTAATTTTCTGTGTAATTCTGTGTAGTTATATTTATGTAATTGTTCACAGTAGCTTTCATAGTTTATCCGGAAATTTAAGAATTCTAGAATTTTGCAACTTTCACAATGCCTGTAGTCAGTTTTAAAGGAATTTAATAGGCATTATCCCAGACTTCCATTTATGCTGTAATTCTACAGTCTTATCTTGAGCGTAAGTTATCATATTAGATGTAAATATAATCCATGTAAGAAATGCCAATAACATGTGTAGAGATCCTTAAAAACATCATTCTCCCAGGTACATACGAGCATTTGCTTCTACGTGTGATGGGTACTTACTTGTCAGCAAGAAATTTATTATCATTTCAATCATTAAACATAGTTGGGTTATATTGTAGTGTAAAGATCATGCCTGTTTTCCATTTCCCACTGTAAACCTGGCATGTTTTTAAGTTAGAGGGCTTGTTTTATTCTGAATCGTATTTAATCATATGATTGGAAAGTTGCAAAATTCAGTGATTCCCAGTGGGTCTTCTGTTTCTTCAGTAAGGGAGTGAAATGTTTGCTTGGCAGTCACTCGAAGTGTGTTAAACTGCAAAGTACTTTATCATTATTCTTCTGAGACTTTGGAATAAATAAACTTTATCTAATAAACTCTTCCTCCAAAGTTACAATAGTTTTGCAAACATTTTAAAAAGCTGACTTCTAAATGATTTTTTCTGCAACATGTTAGATACTGAAACAAAAGGGAGAGTAGGAAACTTATGCAAATACATGGTTATTCATAGTTATTGTGAAGGGTAGATAGTGGCTTTTAGCGTAGTCTAGGGTACAAATGTCTTCTTTTTAAAAAGATGTAATTACGTGGCTCCTACGCTGGTAGAGTCGCTGGTGTGTGGACAGGCTGACTTGGCCCCTCTGCCTGTACTCTTGCTTCAGTGCATCCTGATTTGAATGACTGCTGTTCAGTTTTCTTCTTTCACATTTGCCCTTGAAGGGTGCGGAGAATAGACATAGCGTGTATACTTTCTGGAGTGAGACTATCTGCAGATGATCCATTTAAATGGGCAAACCAGTCTTTTATTTCTAAATGCATATTTTGGAAATATAATCAGTTTATTGAACAATTAGTGCAATGCATTGTGAAGGAATTTAATAGGCATTATCCCAGAGTACCATTTATGCTGTAAGCTACACATCATTACAACATCCAATCTGTACTGAATTCAAAGTAAAAGAGAAGTTAAACTGAGCTGTGAGATGGTCCTTACCGCTGAGGAATACAGATGCTAAGGAGCTAGCTAGTTTTGAGACTTCACGTTTCTTTATCATTAAATCTTGACCTAAGAGCTTGTGTAATCCAGGAAGGCAAGTGATGCTATTCCATAAATTCAGTCTAGTTTGGATTGTGATTTCTAAGTGCAGTTTAAACTTGTTTGATGTCATACTTGGGTCCAGCTGGGTCACCTGTAGCACACTGTGGAGAGGAGTGAGAAAAGACGGGCCGCAGAGGACTGCAGTGGCTTCACTGCTTTTTCTTTTTAAGGAAAATTTTACTAAACTTACATAGTTTGGGCAGTCTTAGCCCATTCAGGCTGCTGTGACCAAATCCCCAGACTGGGTGGCTTCTAGACAGCAGGAAGGTGTTCCCAGAGCTCTGGAGGCCGAGAGCCCTCGGACGCATGTGCCTGGAGCCTGGCGACGTTCTGTCATGGACAGCACCTTCCCAGTGTGTCCTCGAGTGGGGGGACAGGCGAGTGGGCTGTCTGTGGTCTCTTCTGTAAGGACCGTAATCCACATAATCACTTCCCAAAGGCCCTGGCTCCTCGCACCATCACCTTGGGAGTCAGGATGTCAATACGTGAATTTCGTGGGGACACAGCTTTCAGATCATGTTGAGGATGAGGGCGAGAAGAGCCACGGTCCTGTACTGTGTGTAGTGAGCGAGGCTTGGTTTCTTCTAAGGCTGGCCATGCAGGGTGATGGCGGCAGACATCAGGGGCCGCTCACTTAGGAAAGGTGAGCGGGCAGGGAGGCCCTGTGCTACACGCCCTCCAGTGCACACAGCTTCTTGCCTGCCCACGTCCTTCATCTTGGACTTACATTCTGTGTCCAAAGATTCTAACCCTTAAAAATAAGTATATTCTTGAGAATAAGAATCAGGAGCCTGACATACTTTATAGATTACATAGATCTATGTAGTCCTGACTTGATTTCATATGCTGTGGAACTTTCTGTCATCTGCAGTCTGATCTTGAGCAGTAAGGTATCATACCAGATGTAAATACAATTCATATAAGAAATACCAGTAAATGTGCTTAAAGATTCTGTGAGCAAGCATGAACATATGACTTACCCAAGGTTAACCAATGTGATATATGCCATGAAACCCTTAAAGTAACCCCAGTTACTTTATTTTTCTTATTGAGGTTAAACCGATATACTTTTTTTTTTTTGAGACAGTCTCAAGCTGTTACCCTGCGTGGAGTGCCATGGCATCACAGCTCACAGCAACCTCAAACTCTTGGGCTTAGGTGATTCTCTTGCTTCAGCCTTCCAAGTAGCTGGACTACAGGCAGGTGCCTGCCATAACACCCAGTTATTTTGTTATTGTTGTTGCAGTTATCATTGTTGTTTAGCAGGCCCGGGCTAGATTTGAACTTGGTGTATGTGGCTGGTGCTCTAACCACTGGGTACAGGCGCCGAGCCTAAACCCATAGAATTCTGTAAGAGTATGATAAAAGAATGTCATTTTTATCCCAGTTCCTCCTATTTCTCTGCTTCTAACTTGAGCCAAAGTGAAGAAATACTAATTTAATGGCACACACAGACATGAACACATGCACAAGAGGATTAGGGGTCTTTTTAAAAAAAATTTATCTCTACTACTTTTATAGCAGTAAGCTAAGACCAGTCCTCAGACTAAGTTTAGAACCTCTTTGGTGTTGTTGATTTTTTAACAGCTAAAAATCTCACTGACTACATTTTGGGGGGTGCAGGAGGGTCATAGAATTTTGGATGAGGGTGGAGATGGGTGACCATTGGCTTGGGCAGCTGTCTGGCGCTGAGAGGCTTTGGAGACGGCTAAATTGCTTCTTAATCATATGCGTGTTGGGCTGGATTAAAATTCCAAATTTCCTTTGACACTGGGTTGCTCTCTGGATGTGTTTTCTGTCCTGGCCCCCTGTGTGCCCCTCCAGTCCTATAGGGAGAGACCCTATAAATGCGCCCTCTGTGGTGCTCGCTCTGATCTCTGCCCTTTGTTCTTGTCTTAGCAAGCTTGGTGAGTGTTTAGTTTTTTCCAGGAAAACATTTTTCAATCATTAAACCTTTGGGTGAAGAATGCAGAAAAACAATTTTTAACCCCCTCTTTATCTTTTTCAATATCTTTCAGAAGGTTTGAGGTCAAAGAAAGGAGCATTTTTGTTTGGCTCATGCTGAACAGCAAAACGATGCTGCCTTACCACTTTCCTGGAGCAGCCAGGAAGCGTCTCACAAGTCGGGTGTGGGAGAGAATGTCTGTCTAATGTGCTGCCCTCTCACTCCCAATATGCTTCTTATCACCATCTTTTGCTAAGTTATCACAGCGTCCAAGAGTCTTAGAGAGCAGCAGCTGTGAAAGAGGGTTGTTTGTCCCATTGCTAAGGTTAATAGGAGACCTGGTATTATCAGAACAGAGCTGCTGTTTGCTGAGCTTGTGTATTTTTAAACACATGTGGAACCAGATTTGAGGGTAAAGCTTTTATTAGAATCCCAGTGAGAGGGGAGCAGGCGTGAGCTGAGAAACGCATATTAGAGGAAAACCTTGCAGGCCCTCTTCAAGGACACTGTATGTTCACACATTACCTTCCTCGTGCTTTTGAGATGGATGTTGGTTTGTCACCTCATTTAAACTTGCCTGGGAAGTCACAACAGAGTCTTCATAATGGTGGTTATTTTTATACCTGGTAGGCTCTGCCCACATGGAGAATTTTTGAAATGTATATGTTTTTTCTGTCTTATTTTAAAAGTTTAGTTAAATAATGATTCTTAAGATTTCGTGGTTACATATAGGCAGACATAAAACCAAGGTGCTTTGGCTTCTTTTGGTTTGCTTTTCTCTTCTCTAATTTTAGGGAAAGAGCAGTCCAGTGATTCCGTTTAGGTGTATTTATGAAGATTATGTAACTAATGATAAAATAAACTATCCAGACTCCACAAAAGGAGACATTTTAGAAATGCTGGTGGAGGTGGAGATGGAGGTTACATTGCTATTTCCAGAGGAGATTAGAACTCTATTAATTGTTCTTCATTAATTTGATCTTCCTAGGTGGATAAAATTTGAAGAAAAAGTGGAACAGGGTGGGGAAAGATGGAGCAAGCCCCACGTGGCCACACTGTCCCTTCACAGCTTGTTTGAGCTGAGGACGTGCATGGAGAAAGGGTCCATCCTGCTGGACCGAGAGGCTTCCTCCCTCCCCCAGCTGGTGGGTAAGTGCCGCCCTGCCCTGATGAGTTTCAGTTCACCTGTGCACGCACCTCTGTCGGTGCCGACGGTGTGAACAGTGTGAACAGAGTTGGGTATTACCACAATTACTCTCTCTTTTTTATGTCATAAAACTAGTATGATATTTTGCAGAAAATTTGGGAAAATACAGATATTTATGAAAAAAATTTTCCACGTTACCTCTCTCTGGCCTCAGCCACTGTTTGACAGTTCAGAAGATTTCCTTCCACATCACCTCCCAGTGCTTTTCATTTTTATGTTATTTTCATCACCATTGGAACAATATTGTATGTGCACAGATTTGTATTCACTTTCTTCCCTTATTAGGGTAAGGTTAATATTTTGAATAGGGTCCCCTTATCCACCTATCCTTGGTTATACCGAGTTGGAAGTCTGGACACTAGATTTCTAGAACTCTTTTTCCTTAGATTTTCATTGACTTTCTCTGGACTGCAGTTCCATTAGCTAGAAAATAGAAGTGAGGTCCTAAGTAAGTAGGGAAATAGTCTAGTTTCTGGGTTGCTGGTGATTATAGGTGAAAGTCAAGCCCCTTTTGTTATGCGTAGAGAAGTATTATAGAGGGCAGGGATTGAGCAGGACCTTAAGGGTCATGTTGGTGCCAACTGTCATTTGCATCCCCCCAGGGAAGTTGCTGAACCTTATGGTGTGGGGCACGTGTTGTGTGAATTGAGTGTGAGCGCAGCGTGTCCAACACCATGGGCACACATCACTGCATTCCAAATTGGAGTAATCGTTTTCTTTTCTGCTGAGAGCCCAGCCCGTGTCACCTTATTACCCTCCAGATCTAGATGTGCTAAAGATGATATTTTCCTTAAAAAGAGATGTGGGGGCTCTGCTAGTTATTCCCGGGGAAATTCCCGTAGGGAAGGCTGCACCTTTTCCAGGGGTCTGTGGATGCCTTCCTGGGGATGGTGGAGAAGAGGGTGCGGTGTGGATCACGGGCCTGCAGAAAGTGACCAGTAGAACTGCAGAAATTCTTTGTATATCTGTAGACAAAAGGCTTGTCCATGCCATCCTTATCCTTATAGACAATATGTAGGCTGCAGCATTTGTGTTGGAAGAAGAGATTAGCTGTCAGATGAGACACATATCTGGCTGAGGTATATATACCCAGTTCCTTCTCAGAGAGCTTGTTAGTTAGATTTGCAGAGAAGCCCCATGCTTTCCATGTGTCTGAAGCATTTAAAGCACAGTGTAGACAGGCAGAGGACTAACGTGGCCGTGCTGGACGGGCAGGGCCCTTGTTTTATGCACTTGGCAGTGATCGCTGTGTTTTCTACCAAGTGCCAGACACTGATCTAGGCCTTAGAATTAGGTCTGCAAATCTACCGTTTTGTAAGTGGAGGAAGTCACAAATCCACATAGATAAAAGATAATACAGGATATCTGGTCTATGTAGAATTTTTCATACTGAACAGAGCAGGAGAGGCTGAATATGGAAATGTGGATCTGAAGAGAGGGCTCGGCTTCTGGTGCCTGGGGAGAGTAGAGGCTTCTGCAAAGACAGAGACAGGCAAACGGAATGTTTCCAGGTGATTTGTTCCATTGACTTTTTTCATTCATTAAAAGCTGCAAGAGTGATTGTTATCCAAAAAAGTATCATAATTATCAAAAATCAATTCAGTTTTCGAGTGAGAATTGTAATCTCTGCATTTTTATGCTTACGTCCTAACTTGGAGCAAAGATGTCAGAAGTGTATAAGTGCAGGGTGGCCTGGAGAAGCACGTGACTGGGCGATGTGGAGGGCGTCTGGGAGAACGCGCATCACCAGAAAGGCTCCCGTGTCCACAAAACCCATCGCACCACAAGGCATCAGTGCCGCCTGCAGCTTCTCTGTTCAGAGATTCATTCCACTGAGCTCAGGGTTTGCTATTTATTGAAACATTCATGCCCCCTGAAAAGGGGGGCTGTACCAGCACATGAGGTGCAGAATGGTAGAAAGAAGGCCAAGTTTGAAGTGGGGGCAACTGCGAGCATCACAGGCCACGCAAGTCACTTCACTCTTTCAGAGCCAGTGTCCTGTCTGTGAAAGCAGGATGAGGGTGAACCTCCCGGGGTTGCCAGAGGAAGTCAGGGAGATGGTTAGATGTAATTGTTACAGGCTTGACGTCTGTCCCAGTGTGAATTAGTTTATCCAGAGTTTTCCCCCCACAGAGAGGGCTGACTGTAGACTGATTGCATCAGACTTTACAGCAGGAGATAAGCTTCCAAAAGGCGTGGTGGACAGAGCTGGGAACAGTTGACCAGTTTACATGATCAGATGAAAAGTACAGTTGAATTTCACATTGGAGCTTTTCTGTAAAGCTGCCCCTGGAATCTTCAGCACAGACAGAGCCACTTCAGGACGCTTCTGGTCTTCAGCAACTAACTGACCCTTTGTGTGTAGTAGAAGCCAGAGGCCTGTACTACACTGGGATTTCCTTAGCCAGTGGCCAAAAAAATTTTGTGTTTACTGCATTTAAGAGTTTTATCAGACAGTTTTACATTCTCCAATTTTCCATTACATTTTATTACCAGCTGTGAACTTTTTCTTTAACCTCCATGTATTTACTTTAAAAATTGTCATGGCATGTTACAATTACACACCACTGGTCACTTAAGGTATCATAACTCACTGAGACATTTCCCCTGCAGTCTTTGGGCAGCTCACAGAGAGCTAGTAATGTCATTTCTGGAGCTGACTGTTCAGAAAGGCAGTTCAGAGGAAAATGACACATCAATCAATTATGCAGGGGAAAAGGGCTGGATTTGCAGGAGTCAGGGGAAGAGCATGTTAGAACAGGGCTACTGGCCAGAAAGGAGGACAGCGGAACCCTCTGAAAGTGTGAGAACAGGGTGACTGGATGAAATGAGGACGGCGGAACCCTCTGAAAGAGTGTGAGAACGGGGTGACCGGATGAAATGAGGATGGCGGAACCCTCTGAAAGAGTGTGAGAATGGGGTGACCAGATGAAGAGGAGGACGGCGGAACCCTCTGAAAGAGTGTGAGAACGGGGTGACCGGATGAAGAGGAGGACGGCAGACCCCTCTGAAAGAGTGTGAGAACAGGGTGACCGGATGAAGAGGAGGACGGTGGAACCCTCTGAAAGAGTGTGAGAATGGGGTGACCAGATGAAATGAGGACGGCGGAACCCTCTGAAAGAGTGTGAGAATGGGGTGACTGGATGAAGAGGAGGACAGCGGAACCCTCTGAAAGAGTGTGAGAACCAGGCGACTGGATGAAGAGGAGGACGGCGGAACCCTCTGAAAGAGTGTGAGAATAGGGTGACCGGTAGTGACCGGATGAAGAGAAGGACGGCGGAACCCTCTACAAGAGTGTGAGAACGGGGTGACCGGATGAAGAGGAAGATGGCGGAACCCTCTGAAAGAGTGTGAGAATGGGGGGCCTGGATGAAATGAGGACGGCGGAACCCTCTGAAAGAATGTGAGAACGGGGTGACTGGATGAAGAGTAGGATGGCGGAACCCTCTGAAAGAGTGTGAGACTGGGGTGATTGGATGAAATGAGGAGGGCGGAACCCTCTGAAAGAGTGTGACAACGGGGTGACCGGATGAAATGAGGACAGCAGAACCCCATGAAAGAGTGTGAGAACGGGGTGACCGGATGAAGAAGAGGATGGCGGAACCCTCTGAAAGAGTATGAGAATGGGGTGACTGGATGAAATGAGGATGGCGGAACCCTCTGAAAGAGTGTGAGAATGGGGTGACTGGATAAAGAGGAGGATGGCAGAACCCTCTAAAAGAGTGTGAGAACAGGGTGACCGGATGAAGAGGAGGACGGCGAAACCCTCTGAAAGTGTGAGAACGGGGTGACCGGATGAAGAGGAGGACGGCGGAAACCCCTGAAAGTGTGAGAACAGGGTGACAGGATGAAATGAGGACGGTGGAACCCTCTGAAAGAGTGTGAGAACGGGGTGACCGGATGAAATGAGGACGGCAGAACCCTCTGAAAGAGTGTGAGAACGGGGTGACCGGATGAAGAGGAGGACAGCGAAACCCTCTGAAAGTGTGAGAACGGGGTGACCGGATGAAGAGGAGGACGGCGGAAACCCCTGAAAGTGTGAGAACGGGGTGACAGGATGAAATGAGGATGGCGGACCCCTCTGAAAGAGTGTGAGAACGGGGTGACCGGATGAAGAGGAGGATGGTGGAACCCTCTGAAAGAGTGTGAGAACGGGGTGACCAGATGAAGAGGAGGACGGTGGAACCCTCTGAAAGAGTGTGAGAATGGGGTGACTGGATGAAGAGGACGGCGGAACCCCCTGAAAGACTGTGAGAACGAGGTGACCCGATGAAGAGGAGGACTTTAGGAGCTGTGTCCACTGTTGAAGCAGGTGTTACTTCTTACACTTATATAAAAAAATTCAGCCTATCTTTTATTCTTCTCGGGACCTCTATTTGGCTTTTCTTCATCAGGAACGTCTTCGGAATGTTAATAGAAAAATTTATCTTCAAAGTATTGTGAAAGATAAAACATCATTTTCATGGATTATTTTAATAGCTTTATTATTAGTATCATCATCATAATTCTGCATTTAAAAAGTGTCATTCACATGTGAAGCCAGTCTCTGGCAATTTTCCTCCCTTCATAAGTTAAACTTGTTATCAGCCATTTCAGGTGTTCCATGATGAGTGGAAGGGGCTGGGAAGGTGCAGCTCTATTTCTGGAGTTCTCATTTCGCGTTGAAGGCACCCCTGAGCTGTGCACGTTGGCAGCTGGGTTAGCCCTGTTGTTTCTTACATTTCACGCCTCTTACTTTTCAAAATGGCAATCTCTTTTTTCAAGTCATTAAACTAATACGTGTTTTTGATTATTTTTTGACATTTTATAACGTAGAATTAATTCACAATGAAGATGCAGAAGTGAGTGTTACCTCACAAATGGTAGTCTAATAGCAAATGTTCTACAGCAGCAAATTTCTCATACAGGAGAGACATTTCTAACTTTAGAAAAATACAGTGTACAAAAATGAAAATATCCACTAGTGTAATCTCTTAAAGCTACCCTCTCGGCATTTTCTCTGTGAAACTATTTACACATACATAATTGATTTTACAAAATGCAGTCATACTACACCATTTCAGCTTGCCTTTTTTAACACATAAAAACATAATACGAATGTCTCCTCTTGTCATCGGATATAAATATTAATGGTTGCAAAATGTTCCCTGATGTAATTTCAGGGATTTATGTTACCTTAAAATTTTCAACTATAAAGAAAAGAATGAATATCTTTATTATACTTTTGTGAAGTTGATTATTTCTTTAGTACATATTTCTAATGATAGAATTGGAAAGTTTGGGACATGGGACAGTTAAAAGATTTCCATGTGTATGTGCGAGTGACTTTCGGGAAAGTCGTACTTAACTGCTGCTGTGCTGTCCTCATCCGTGCGCTAACCAAGATCGCTTTGTTATTTATTTATATGTTTTGGCTGTTTATATTTCTTGTAAGAATGTTTGTGATTGTCCATTTTTCTTTTGTATGTCTATCTTTCCCTTGGTTTGCAAGAGCTCTGTATATATTAATTCTTTTTTTCTCTAGAGCTTACTTTTTTTTTGAGACTGAGTCTTGCTACGTCGCCCTCAGTAGAGTGCCGTGGCTTCACAGCTCTTAGCTACCTCTAACTGTTGGGCTGAAGCGATTCTCTTGCCTCAGCCTCCCAAGTATCCGGGACTACTCAGCCTCACAAGTGCCAACCACACCCGGCTATTTTTTGTCACAGTTGTCATTGTTGTTTATCAGGCCTGGGCTGGGTTTGAACCCGCCTGCCTTGGTGTATGTGGCCGGCGCTGTAACCACTATGTAACAGCACCGTAACGTGCTATGTACAGGCACTAAGCCTAGTGCTTACTTTTTAAATAAAGAAAAATATTGTATGGTATGGAGAAAAAGATAAGACTGGTTATATTTGGGGCTTTTGCCACTAATTAGTCTGTATCTGTGGCCAAGTCATTTCTCTGGCCTTCTTTTTTTCTCATCTGCATTTCGAGACGTTTAACTTGATGCTGTCTGAGGTTCCTTGCAGCTCTGCTCTCATCTAAACTTGGCTGAAGGCTTAATTTCAGGGTAGCTGCGAAATGTTACTGCCCCCACTTTTCTCAGAATGGTGTTGTAGTTTATGTTTAAAAAGATTTTTATCATGTAGACCATTTTTATAGAAACTTAATGAAGGGTGTAAGCCACACAGATGTGTTAACATGTTCTCACTGGTGATTCCCCGGCTCTGTCGACTGTGGGCCGGATGTGCAGCTGTGCATGTGGGTGGGTCTGAGACTGCAGGGAGGGCGGGGACACAGAGGGGCCCTGACCGCACACCCTGTAAGTCTTCAGTGGCTGTGGGCTGCACGGCTAGTTCTGAGAAGGATGGTCACACCCAAGCAGAGGGCCTTGAATATCTCCTTACAAAGAGGTGGGAATCTTTGGGAAATGCTGTTATCCTATCAGTAGCCATCATTTTCTTCTCAGGCTTTTGGGAAGAAAGTAGTTTTTTTTCTCTTGTCTGCACTTGCATACCGGTTTGCCCAGGAGGAAAGTGCAGATGTGTAGCCACAGACCAGGAGGGTGGCCCGGGTCCGTGGCTCTGACTGTGTGGGGATGGAGCTCTCCTGGCACTTGGGGAGGGGCCTCCTGCAGACGTGGATCTGGTGCAGGCTCAGAGTGGATGTGAATGCTGGCCTGCCATGCAGAGGCAGTGCAGGGTGGCCAGGCTGCACCGGTCCCACGCCGCCAACAGGCTGGGAGGGGGCTGCTGCTTTCTGCTGTAGTGAGAACTTGTCTTCCAAATTGCACAGAACAGTGTCTGTGCAACATAAGCATCTTTTCGTTAGCATCATACTAAAAAGGAAGCTAGTAGAAATTATGTTGTTTTTGTTCTTAAGACTAAGATTAAAATTTCACAAAAAGTTCTAGGCAGGGTGTACTTTAAAATGGCCACTCAAAACACAGTAGAAGTTCCATAGCTGACTTCTCCCCACATGGACCACCTCCTTAAGTTGAGCTAATTTTCACAGACTGGATGTGCATCACGTGTGTGCATTAGCACAGTAGGCCTGGTTCCTGTGCTGACCACCTCTGTGTGTTGACCAGCTGTGACAGTCCCCTGGGTGGTCAATAATGGAGGGTCTACTGTGTGTTGGAAAGCCTTAGTTGGTCTGAACAAGTACAATAGGCCTCTGTTCTTGAAAAGACTAAACCATAATTTTGTTGTTTAATCTTGCTTTTAATGGGTTAATTGCTGTTCAAATGACCAAATATTGGGAAAGATATTATTTTACTTTATCTTATTCTGTTATAAAAAATAAAATATTACTAAAGAATTTGGGAAAATGGAAAGCCAACAATCCCATATATCATTGGGCAAGAGACATGAATAGAACCTTCTCTAAAGAAGACAGACGAATGGCTAACAAACATATGAAAAATGCTCAACATCCCTAATTATTAGAGAAATGCAAATCAAAACCACCCTGAGATACCATCTAACTCCAGTGAGAATG
>CAUYRH010127374.1:0-18349 GCA_963574655.1 Perodicticus potto | reverse complement strand
TGTGAGCTGTGTGACGCCACGGCACTCTACCGAGGGCGATAAAGTGAGACTGTCTCTACCAAAAAAAAAAAAGAACAATCTGTTCGCTACCCATCAGATTGGAAGGGAGTCGGTCAGCCTCAAGAAAGACAGCCCGTGTCTGCCAAATGGAGTCATGCAAACCTCTGGTGTCCCTTAGTCCCAGGGCACTTGAGGCCTGAGGTTTATTTTCCCCATCAGACCACAGCATCCTCTGCCATAGAAAGACCAAGCTGGCCCAGCAAAATACTGGCTGCACAAATACTGGGGGTGTCCTTTCTCATATCACCAATGTCCAGCTCAGCCACCAACTCTGTTCCGCCCCGTGCACAAGCTGGTGATGAGGCCACTTGAGGCACCTACTGTGTAACAAACATGTGCAGAACAGGCTGTGCGGCACTGGGGCCACAACAGACCCTCACTGGCCACAAACCCACAAAAAGAAGAAAAGAGTAGCTGCTGTTTTTTGCTCATGAAATGACCACAAAGAAGTCACTTCTGCAGGAGTGAGTCAGATGCCTACCTTGGGCCTCCAGCAGCTGATGTTGCAGGGCGCTCTGTTTTGGTAGGTTTGAGGACGCTGAAGGTGAACTAGATGAAAGAAGAAAGGAAACAGCCAAAGTTTGACAAGACTCAGGAAGTGCAAAGAACTTTCCACAGCTAACCACCACGTGACTGCCTCTAGAAACCATTCAACAGGGCCTGGCATGGTAGCTCACACCTGTAATCCCAGACACTCCGAAGGCAGAGACAGGAGGATCACTTAAGCCCAGGAATTCAAAGTTGCAGTAGGCAATGATGATGCCACTGCACTCTAGCCTGGGTGACAGAGCAAGACGGTATCTCTAAAAAACAAATTAAAAAAATTTTTAAATATAAACTATTCAATGAGGAAGAGCCCAAGAAAATGCACAAATAGGATATTTTATTGCATAAAATTATCAGAAGCAGACTGATAAAGCACTCTTCTACATTCTGAAAAATCCCTATGAGTAACAACAGATCAAACAAGATATGTGCCCACTCACCCCGACAGGGACAGGGAGACAGGTTGCCCACCCCCCCATTGGCAGTGGCTGAAGGCTACCCTGAGCCAGGGGCAGATCAGGGCCCCTCCCTAGCTTCCTGCCGTCTGGGATCACCACAATAATACATGCTTCCCCAGGGCAGGGCCTCCAACTGCTTTGCTCAGCACCCATCCTCAGGGTCCAGGCCAGGGCTTAGCATACAATATGTAGTATGCAATTGTTGAATTAATTTGAAAATTTTAAGAGGTAATCATTGCTTATGCTAAAGCAAGCATCTCTAGATTTATTATAAGATGATGTTGTCGTTGCTTGTTATTATTTTGGATAGGTGGGCTTGGTGCATTTAAGTGTTTCTGGCAGGGGGCGGGAAATAGGGTTAAGACAGCAATCATAAATAAGCAAACAACTGAGGGCAAAATTATGTCAGAAATCACAATGTAAGTCAACTAAAATCTCTGATCTTTGTTTAGGAAAACTTGATTCATACTCACTATTTCAGAAATATCATGTAAAGTGAGCTGATTCCTCTTCCAGGACAACTGGGATACCCAGGAAACAACAGGGAACACCTGGTCTCCATGGCAACCTACCTGTCTCCAGTGATGGGCGAACGGGCTTCCTGTCTATGTCGAATCCTATAATAACCTGAGGACCAAACACTTGAAAAGGGAAATTTCTCCACACTGGAGCCATACTAATTTTTTTTTTTTTTAAATTTGACATCTGTATGGTGAAGATCCTAAAATTATTTACCAAGCATGATGGGAATTTTGATGACAGTTATATTTTCTTTCTCCAGATCATAAATACAGATGGTGGTCGATGAAGATGTGGTTCTTTAAATATTTAATTCAGGAAAGCACAAGCAGGAGCTGAAGCATGCAACAGGGGCAATCTCTGGTTTCCCAGATTGTAAAGGGATGTTATCAGCCTAGACAGACAGCTCTGCGCCAGCATCTCTCTCCTTCACTCCCCTGAAATTCATCTTTCATAGTAGCCAGTTTCTCTCACGGCTGGCCTCATCTGCATAATTTCCCACTGTTGGCTGAATATCCTGGACTCAGACAGATTAAAGCCCTGAAAAAACTGATTGGGGAATCACCGCTGAGGCAGCCTTTGGAGCGATGCCACCAAAAGTCAGGCATGGCCCCAATAAGAGCAGAGGTGGCCCGAAGTCAACCCGACATCTGAGTCACAGGGACAGGAGGAAAGGTTGCCAGCAGGAGTACTCTAATTTGCAGGGGCTGGAGAGCAGCAGGTCCATTGTCAGCAGGAGTCATAAAGGAAGGGCAGGGAGGGGAATACAAAAAAATTATTTCCAAAAAGGGAGCTGAAACACTCAGCCTGACAGACAAACAGAAAGGAGCTTATTCCCAGACATCAGAGACTGTTAGCATCAAGACGTCAAACTACTTCAGTAAGGAAGTACCTGAGGTTAAATAGCAGGAGCCATGAAGCCTCCTTCCAAGTCAAGAATCAAAGCAAACACCCAAATTTGAGCAAACAATAAAGGAGAGACACATCCTAGATCATAAACAAACTCTGTACTCTGCCACGTTGAAATGGTGAATTTTATTAAAGACTAGGAACATTTTTCTTAATATCTCAGTTAATAGACTTGCTCAGTATTGAATTTAGACGCAACTAACAAATTCTAATAAGGTATTATGATAAATTTACCCTAATTTAAATAATCACAAGTTTGGGAATTGGGGGCTCCAGCCAGTTTGACTATAAAAAAAAAGTTTGCTAGGAAAATCAGGAAGGAAATGAGGAATGGGTGTTTGGAGTTCCTTTTAAACCCTTTTTTCTTTCTAATTGCAAAAATAACACATGTCCATTGAAAATTTAGGATTAGAGAAGTATGAAAAAAGCAGGAAAGAAAAACCACCCACGGTCCCATCGGATTCAACCACCATTAACAGTGCTCTATTTCCTTCTTTGACTTTTTCCCTCCCAAACATCACTGAAATGAAATTTTCTATATAACTGTATATCTTACTTCCCAGCCCCACATTTGGCAGAAATGTTTACACAGCTGATTTTCAGCCCCCTTTGCAAATACCTACTATCCTGCTACCACTCATGTGCTAAAATCTCAAATAATTCTTAGCAATTCATTACAAAGACCAACCCGAGGCAAAGCCTGGTCAGTGGGTTGCGTTACTACATACGCTTGTGTCTGAAAATAACAGAATTACTTGCTCTCTGCAGTACTACTACTCCCTGCTTCTGACTTTTCTCTGTTCACAATTATCCAAAACAAGAAGCTCCATTTCCTGACGTGATCAGTGGTTTCACCTCCCAGGAAGAACCGGAATACATCATTACAATGAGAAAGCAGCATCCTCGGAAGTGGCTTTTCTCACCAGCACATCCTCTTAAGGGGACAGTAAGCAGGTTCTAAATAAAGCCCAAGAACCTAGCTGCCTGCCAGCCTTTTTTCTGTACTCCCACAGTGACTGCCCCACTGTGGTCACTCACCGTCTGTCTCCTCCGCTATACCCTGGTCCTCTTAATCTCAGCCTCCTTAACACAGAAGTACAGAAAAGGTTGAAGGTTGCCAGCTGGGTAACAAAACCAACCCCCGAGTTCACCTCCCTAACTCTCAGCTTCAGCGCCCTCCAGCCCCTACTCCTCCTCTAGTCTCCGCTCCACAAATCTGCTCCCCAGTATTATCAGTTGCTTCTGAATTGTAATGCTGCCTCTTAATATGGCGATTGCTAAGGTGTCTATATTTTTTTGCTAAGAGGTTCATGTTTTTGCAGTCAGTTTAGCTATGAAAATTCTCTCTGTGCTCTATGTTGGATGTACTCTACGATGCAAGTTTATAATTTTAAACCTTTTTCATGAAATTGTAGAGCTGACAGAGGATTAAGAGGTTATCTAACTCTAAGCCTCATTTGACAAATGAGAGAACTTAGATGTGGAGAGGAAACATCCACATGTTAAGTCAAAGCCAGACACGAATAATAGGATTGGGTCACTCTGCCAACCATAAAGCCTCGATGACTTCCAGACCACTGTCCTGCAATTGTAACAAATACGTAAAACATTTTCTTGCCAATAGAAAATGAATGCAGAAAACACCACTAGTGTGCTAACTTGACCATTCTGGCCTGCAAAGCAAACCAGTCAGAGTGCAAAGATTTTAAGTAATTTAATGTACCCACCAGCCTACTGATAAGGAATTGGGGATGGTTCAGGCACAAGTCTGGGCATCTGTTGTATTCTAGGCGCCATCCCAGGAATGGAAGGGGTCACCAAAGAGAAACTCACAGGGTTCTACCACCCTGGGAGAGGTGGGCAAGCATGACACCTAACCAGTCAGGTCAGCCTCCAGCCAGAACAATCTGCCTTTCCTGGAGGGCAAAGAAGAACATTATAGAGCAGGTAACACTGGCTTAATCCTGGGCCTGAAAGAATGGCTAAGATTCTCCCAGAATCTTCCAGGTCAGTGATTTCACACAGTCACTTTCAAAATCACATTCCACCATCCAGCCACTTGGTTCTCTATGCCTATGATCATCCTGTCCTAACTCCCCTCATTACCACCCTCCCCAGCAGTGGGAAACCACAGTGAATAGCAAATTGGGCAGGAATGGACTATGTGACACATGAACGATGGCAGTGATAGTGGTGGTGACGATCATGATGCCACGTGGCCTGGTCATGATAGTGACAGTAACGATGGTAATGGTGATGGTGATAATGATGGTGATGGTAATGATGGTGGTGACAGTGGTGATGACAATGACAGCGGATGATTTTGGTAATGATGGTGATTGTGATGATTTGGATGATGGTGATGATGGTGACCTCTCCATCCACATGATAATGATGTGGCTCTGGGAAGCCAGATAAGCCGCAGGGGAAGGAGCTATGGGCCATGGCATGGGGATCCCTGGCCCAGAGAACCTGGATGTCCTCACCTGTGCTAATCCTTCCCTTTCCCCCAACTCCTGCCACCACTGGTGAAGCTAATTCCTAATTCCTGTTTTTAGATCAAGTAATAGCATGTCATCAAGAACATACACTACTAAAAGCAGCAATTCTGTATCCCTGTTTTCAGAAAGAAGAAGGAAATGCACCCCCAGAAAACAAGAATGGATTGTAAGTGCCATAGTTCCAGCAGGAAAGAAAGAAAGGCCTGAGCATGTGCCAGAGGCCTGTTTCTACCTTTATTTACCAGGAAAGACACAAAGAAGCCAAAGCAGCCACCACATGTCCTGTTGCACCCTGGAGGCTCAGCCCCTGTCAACTGTCCAGGCTGTGCTCTTGAAGAGCTTTTAACGAAGACACCCTTATCACTGCCACACCAGGCTCAGACAGGGGCCGCAGGTGGGAAAGGCCACCAGTCCTGCCACCCATGGCCCTGCCTCAGTCCCCAAGATTGGGGGCTCTTCTGGAAACTTCATACCCCACATTCATTAGGCCAGGAGTATCTCTCTAGCCATAGGCAGAAAATCGCATGATGTTAAAAAAAATTTTTTAAACATAGGCGATCAATTTTGAGAGGTCCTTACTTTCCTCCAACATTGATTATGGGATAGCAAACAGAAAGGGTGGGAGTAACAGGGAAAAGTGGGGGCTGTCATCAATCCTGTCTTCTGAAAATGTCTGTTTGATTCACAGAAAGAAGGAAGCAAGCTGAGCATTTTGCTGCTGGAGGAAAAAGACTCTAACCCATACATACTGCTGCCGAGAGTGTGATTCTGAGAGTGTGCCCAGCATTCTTCCTTGGCCTGCTAGCACAAACACATCCACATTTGACAAATGCTTTCCAGGCACTGAAAAGGGAGAGAGAACCAAGAGGTCCTGACCTCCTTACGACTGAGAACCTAGATTTCCTAACCTGCAGATTTCTTTGCACAGCCCCCCAAGTTCAGGGTCTGGGACCCCGAAAGACTCTTCTCTGAAGGCATGAGGCTGGAATAATCTAAAATGGCAGCTCCTCAAACTCCACACCATGAACAGCATTGGCTTCCTCCTGAAAGCCTCCACACACAACTACCTTAGACTTTAACATCAACTGCCCCACTACTACAGTCTGGCTTAAAATAAGCCTAATAAACTTGAACTTGAAAAGGAATGCTATACTTAGTGGCAAGGTGGCACTACATCCAAGAATTTTTTTTTTTTTTTTTTGAGACACAGTCTCATTTTGTTGCCCTCAGTAGAGTGCCATGGAGTCACAGCTCACAGCAACCTCAAACTCTTGGGCTTAAGCGATTCTCTTGCCTCAGCCTCCCAAGTAGCTGGGACTACAGGTGCCCACCACAATGCCTGGCTATTTTGTTGTTGTAGTTGTCAGTGTTGTTTGGCAGGCCCAGGTGGGGTTCTAACCCACACCTCTGGTGTATGTGGCTGGCGCCCTAGCTGCTGAGCTACAGGCGCTGAGCCCCAAGAATGTTTAAATAGTGACAACAGCCACCACCACTTACTGGTGGACACGTGACCGTCCAAAGATTCATCTGGGTACTCACATCCCATCCATGCCTCCTTTGATTGTCTGAGCTGTACCTGGATCCCCTTTTTGGGGGACACAAGCAAACTCAGATTACAATTCAAACTCAGATCTGACCCCAACACCCTCCTCTTTCCTCCAAGGTATTTTGCAAATGAGAGTCTAACAGGAAAAAAAAAGGACATTCTTACTTTTCACCATGAGTGTTCTCTATAATAATGGGAGCAAGAGACCATTTGTGTCCTGGTAGTCTACACATGAGACCCGGATCCACCAGGCTTATAGTGGGTGCACAATGTCTGTGTTTCAGTCCGAGCATTTGTCGAATGTGATCTCCTCCTCTGTTGCCTTCCTGACAGAACAAAAATAAAGCGAGGAGAAGAGAGACATTCTTCTGAACCACACAAAACACCAAAGTGCACAGTGCTCAACTCCTCCCTCCCCAGTCTACTCAACCAGGAGACCTCGCTGCGCACACATTTGGAGCTGTCCACCTGTTCAGCTGTGGACCAGGTACTGGGGCCATGGGGACGTGTCATGCAGCACTCCTGCCCTGGACGGAACTTCCATGGCTTGGGAAGGGATGACAAGACTTGCACAGGAAAATCTGAACACCAGCCCAAGCAAGGCTAGAAAAGGGCCTATGATCACTACCAAATTAGGGGCGGAAGATAACAGGACCAAGTTTAATTTTTGACCCTTCAATGCTGATGGCCTTGGGCTGCTTATTTGCTCTGGAGCGCCTCAGTTTTTCATTTAAAAAATGGGTTTCATGACATTTGCCTCACATGCTCTTGCTGAAACAAGGTAATGTACGCGGCAGGCCACGTCACCCGACACATCACACACCCAAGTGCAACACAAAAGAAATGTGAGAACGGACAGCAACTTCAGTGGGTCCAGCCAACATGCCCTGGGTATACTGTGGGTGCCAGTGCTGCGCTCGGCACAGGCATGACAGGCCAGTGAGAGAGCTCCCTGTCTGGCAGGAGATGGCCAAGCACCCAGCTCACTTCATCAGCATTGGGAGAAAAAGCAGTTCTGACTGAAGACGTAGGAAGGCCTCATGGAATTGGCCCCTGAGCCAAACCTACGAAGGACAGGCAGGAAGCAAAGGCAGATCTGGACAGACAGACGGCCTGGCAGTGGCTGCTTGGGGGTAGGGACAGGGACTGCCTGCAAATAGGCTCATGGGATCTTTCTGGGGTGATGGATATGTTCTAAAAGGGGATCGTGGTGATGGTTGCACAACTCTGTAAATTTACTGAACATCATGAAACTACATTCAAAATGGGTACACTTTGTGGTATATGAATTATATCTTGATAAAGCTGTCAATTAAAAAAAAAAGATGAGTAGGAGTTTATCAGATGAAGAAAGAAAGGCACCAAGTGATCGGGCTCCACCTCTGGCCCCTGCCCTGCCCCCACCTCCTCTCCCCACTCAGCTCAGATGGTGTTTCTCTAGGAAGCCCGCACCTGGGGTAGGGGTTTCCCTCACTGGCACTTCAAGACCCACGGGCTTGTTGGATGGTCTCCCCTCTCCCCCGCACCACACAGGCAGGGAGGATGCCTGGGCCCAGCTTTCGCAGAGCCCAGCTTGGAGCAAAGTGCACAGTAGGTGTAGGAATCACTCACTCTAAGAGACTGGAGCTGGGTGGGGAGCAGAGTAGGGTGGGGGGGAGTGAGATGACAAAACGTGTGTTTGAAGCAGTGAATGGCTGATGGTGGCAGCCAGTGGCAGAGGAACTGGGAGGAGGTGTGGGGCGAGGGAGCATAGCCAGGGCCACAGAGAGGGCCGCTAGGTAAAGAAGGCACAGGAGCTCCCAAGCTCTCCTGAGATTCCCAGCAATGAGCAGATGAGATTCACAGGCCACAGCAAGTAGGGGACACGGCATCAGCGAGGGAGAGTCCCAGGCTCTGCTCTGATGTGCAGTGGCTGGAAGCCCACCCCATCCTGGAAGACAGCATGGGGTCTGCAGGTCAGGGAGAGAGCTCAGGTGTGCATCACCTGCCAGAGCCCCACAGGGCACCTGGGCAGGTGGAAGGAGACCGCGTTCACACAGCATAGCACCTGCCTGAGTCAACACCTTGCTGTGGAAGTGGACACAGAGCAAAGAAAGATTTTGGCGGGGGCAACAAAGTATCAAGACAAAATCTGGGAAGGTTTCTGAGACAAGGGCCAGGGGGCCACCCCAAAGCATTCTTCCTTTCTTTAAGATCACCCTTAACCATGGAGTAAATAGTTAACAATCTTGAGTTTTCTCAGCCAAGGGTCAGTGATCCAGCACTTGGTCCTCGATAAGACTGCTCATCTGAGGCAGGTGGGGTTGACTCAGCACCTCCACCCCCTGGCTCCTAGTTTCCTACCGACTTGGGTTGAAGCTCAAGCATGAAAAAGACACAAATACCTGGAAAATCAGCTACTAGGTTAGCTAACATGGAGGGTATATTCGGCTAATTAAGAAAAAAGGAAAACAACCCCAGAAAGCCATCTTTCCTGCTCTGCAGACAGAGGAGGGTAGCACCAGACAGAGAGCGAGTGGAGGTCTCTGAAAAGGATGTCTTTAGTTAGTCATGCCTCACAAATGCAGAGATGGAAAGCTTTGCCCCTGAGATTCAATTTTACTTGAAGGGACATGGCCAAGGTAGGGCTCTTGAAAGGATTTACTGTGCTTTTCAGATGATAGGGGGGGAAAAGTTCTTTATTCTTCCACCTTGCTCATCAGCACCTAAGAAATGTTCCACCTGTCAGACTGTATTGATTACCTGAAGTTATATTACAACCTGCTCCACTGGATTTCAATGAATATTTTTTCTTTTTTTTGGGGGGGGGGTGGAAAATGATTTGAAAGAAACCTTTTTCCAGAGGTCAAGTAGCCTTGAAAGAGCCCTGAGCCCTTCTGGTATCTTCATATACAAACATCTTCTGTCATCCCCAGATTGGAAACTCAACCCAAAGGGAATAATAGGACAAGAGCTACTTGAGATCACACAGGCACAGCCTTACATGTGGGTGACACAAACACGAGGAAACAGCCCACTGAGAATGAGAGAATGGGAGCCCCAAAGTAGAGCATGATTAAAACCTCCATGTGCCAGCTCATCCTAACTCCTAACGTGCTTTCCTTCCCCAAAGACAATGACAGCAGGTGCTGACAAACAACCAAAATAATCCCCCCTCAATCCTGGCTGACAATTCATAAACTGAGTGCATTATCCCATAACTAACAAGTATGGCTGGGGTTTGCTGGAATGCAGGGTTTTGATACAAACCTGACCCCAATCTAGATAAAAATTCAGCTGTCATGCAGCTTAAGCTTTGGCACTAAATAAACTCTGGGGCTCCCTGTTAGAAGCCCGGATCATAAGTGGCACTTTTTTTTTTTTTTTTTTTTTTTTTGCGGTTTTTGGCCAGGGCTGGGTTTGAACCCACCACCTCTGGCATATGGGGTCAGCGCCCTACTCCTTTGAGGCACAGGCACTGCCCCATAAGTGGCACTTTTAATGGGGAGCAATACAATGTCTTAGAGTACGTTTGAGGGAAGGATGTATTGAGTAACAGGGGGCAGAGTGACCCTGATATGCACTCAACATGGTGTTGCATGTATGTGGGAACCCTTGGAATTGTGCCTGCAGAGCCTTGAAGGCAGAGGGTGTGGGCCCCATGGAATCCCAGGATGGAACCCTGTGGCAGCTCCAGGCTGAAATGGTGCCAGGAGAGAGTCTGCACCATGTGCGCCCACTCTTTGTCCTGCCCCAGTGTCTTTCTTATTTAGAACAGCCCAGTGGCCAGAAAGGGGGACCAAGTCTCCCAAATTGTTATTAATTGGTTATCAAGATACCATTGACATCTGTGCCCCACTTAAAAATAGTGTAGAAGTAGAACTCAAAGGGAGGAGGTGAGGCCAGACCAGGCACCACACCCACCACAAGACAGAGGCAGAGCCCCAGGCTCCCCTTGGGCACATTATCCAATAAAACCTCAAGAGCACAGTAATTATAGGCACTTTCAAAAGTGAAACAAAAATAGATCTAGGGCCAAAACACTGGCTAGCTTGAGACAAAGGGCTGGCTTTAACTAGGAAAAAGAAACAGAACAACACAAAACAGCTTTTGGGTCTGTCTTCTGAGCTAAGAAAGCCAGGCTGAATTTTTTTTTTAATATTATTGAATATGATTATGGGGAAAGAGTAGAATTCAGATCAAAAGTCCCTTTCTCCTCCAGGATATAAAAACATTTGATGAAATGGCTGCATTCTAAATGTGCCCCCGTCACCAAATCAAGATGAAAAACCAGCTCACGCCGTCCCTCTGGCCTGCGCCACTGCTGAGATCTCAGAGCTTCAGTCCTGCCAGAAGACAAACCAAAGGAACTACACCAGAGGTTTCTTTCTGCTCCTGGGTCCCAACAGCCTGCAGAGCAGTCAGCTTCCCTCAGAAGGCAGCGGGAGCCGCACCTGGGGAAAGCATCCCTCCCCAAAGCAGCCAAGCTCAGGCTCCCCCCAGCCCACCCTGTGCCAGCTCCTTTAGCAGGTTGTTTTCCCACCCGGAGGGCCCCAAGAGGAAGAAACCCAGGCGACAGAGGGAAGGAATCACTCGTTCTGCAGAAGGCGCCAGGGACTCCGCAGCCCCGGACAGCTGGCCTGGCTTGCTCTGAGCAAGCGCAGCAGTGCTGTCGCTGGATTCTCCTGAGAGGGAATCGTGGAAAGAACTGGGTGCGCAGCCACTGCAGTTCAAATTTACGAGTAGTGGGTTTCGAGACTAAGTATTTTTAAAATGAGGCGTGGGACGAGGAGGAAGGGTCCCGTACAGCCCCTTCTTCTGCTCGAGGCTGAGTGCAAGGGAGCGGGGGCGGGAGGGGTTAGGGGTGGTGCTGGAGGGTGCCGGGCGCCCGGGACTCGGCGTCTTGGAAAACACACTCCTCTGAGTGGCATCAGCGTCGCCGAGAGGAAAGGGGGAGGCCTTTGGCATGACCAGGCCAGGCCGGGATGACCTGGGAGTCCAAGATCTGCGTCTGGGGCTCTGGATTCCACGAGCTGTATCTCCCCCGGGACTAGGCACTTGTTGAACAAAAGCGCAGACTCCGCAGTGGCTGCATTCCGGCCAAAAGAAGGACCCCAGCTCTGGCGCCCCGCGTTACGCGCGCCCGCACCCCAGAGGCGGCGACACCGGAGGTGCAGCGAGGAGGCAGCGCACCCAGCAGCCTAAACTTTCTCCCATCTCGATGCTTGGCTTAACTTCGAGCCTGAGAGAGGCAGGAAACATGCGGGGGGAGGGGGTTAACAGCCCCACCCAGAATAAAAGGGGGAAAGGACTAAACACAGAAGATGCTACTCCACTTAACAGACCGCCTACTACGTGCCAGGCACTGGGCCAAGAGCCACCTTTAGTGCGTTCTCGTTTTACCCGTCACGACAGCCCCCAAGAGAGGAGATGTCCCCATTTGAAAGAGAAGCAAATTGAGACCTGGGAAGGCGGCACGTCCGGCCCAGGTGGCAGTGCCGGACACGGCGAGGCCGAGGTTCCGCTCGTCGTCCACCGGCCTGCGAGAAGGGAGCGGATCGCCTCTGCATGGGCCCCCACCCTTGGCCGAAGCTCACAGGCGACCCACCAGGGCCGTGCAGAGCTGCCCTCTCGTCCCCCTCGCGCTTGCCCCGTCGGGTCACAGCTGTCCCCCAGGCTCCTAAACTCCGCACTGCGCCGACCGACAGGAACAGGGGGCAGAACCACCCACGCTCCACTCGCAGATGCTCACACACGACACCCGCCCAGCACCCGTCCGCACCAGCAACTGCGCCCCAACACACAATTCCACAAACGCAGTCCAAAATGTGCACACCCAACTGCACACACGGAACCCACGAGGACGCCCCATTCCAAAGACACACCACCGTCCACGGTAATCCCCAACTCTACCGCGCAGAGAAACATTGGCAGAGCCCCTCCCCCGACACACACACACACACACACACACACACGCTAAGTACCCGAATGCAGCGCACGCCGGTGCACACGCCCGCAGCCCAGCAACCCGCCCCTTCCCTACCGGCTCCAGCGCAGGACGCGTTCCTCTGGCTTCCTGAGCCCAAGTTCCGCGCCAGCGGCAGCTGCGGCGGGCGCGGGCCGCTGCCCGGGACCAGCTCGCCGGGGCCGGGAGGAGTGGCTAGGAGCGCGGGCCTCCGAGTGCCCGCAGCCGCTGCGCTGGCCTTGCGCTCATCGCCGCCCAAAAAGACAAAAGGAAGCCGGCAGCCAAGGAAAGAGCAAGGTGGAGAATCCTGCCGGACCGCCCGCCTGCCGCCTGCCGCCGCTGCGGCCCGCCTGCCAGCTCCGGGAAGGAAGGGACGCGAGGGCGGGACCCGGAGGCGGGGGCCGAGGCGGGGCTCGAGGCCGGAGGCGGGCGCTCAAGTTCTCTGCGGACCCGCCCCCGCCGACCACGCCCCCGGAATTAGCCCCGCCCCGGCCTCTCCGGCCGTGCCCCTGATTAGACTCGGGGCGCTCCGCACCGGTGGTCAGCTCGCCAGCCGCTCGCCTCTGCGCTTATCACCCTGCCCACCGGACGCCCTCCTGGCCCCAGCTCCGCTTCAATCTCCAGGCAGGGACGGAGCCGAGCACCGGTTTCGCCTCCCTAACCCTTGGCCCCTGGCCTGTCGGAGTGGGAGAGGCCGGGAGGCGGTGCCGGAGAGGCCGGCCCTCGCTGGCGCCCTCTCCCCGGCGTCCGCCGCAGGAAGTGCGCTCTGGGTGGCCCACGAGGGCAAGAGGCTGGGTAGCCCCAGACCCCCGGCACCTCGCTGGGCCGGCCGCCAGGCCCCTCTGCGCCCTCTCCGTCCGGTGTGCAGCTACCATCCACCTTGCTGCGCCTCGGCCAGGCAAGGAGCCAGGGCCCGGAGGAGAGAGACCTGGGTTCCAGATTTGGTTACCTTCGGTTACTCCGTCCGTTTTGGCAAGTCCCTTCTACTCCCTCGGCCTCGGTTTCCCCACTTATAAAATGGACGCGTAGGAGGTGGGCTCCTCGGGGTCCTTGCCCTTTGCGCTGTGGGTCTTCCGTCTCCAGGATGAAGAAGGGGCTTGGCTGACACCTGGTGCCCACGCCCAGGCAGCCTCCCGGGCCTCCGGGAGGGGCAGCTTCCTACGGCCCCTGCGATGACACCTTCCCAGAAGGGCAGGAATCAGGGGCCGCACTTCCCAGAGCCCCTTCCCCAGCAGCTCCTGACAAACTGGGCCTCAGAAGAGCAGATCTCCACACACCTCCACCTCCGCCCCCACCGCCCCCACACACACCTCCCTGAAGAAAGGCAGCCACAGAAACAGCCATAAATTGGAGCTGGGCGACTCGTGTTAGGCTGAGACAGAACTGTCTTTCTACCGTCTCCAGGGGAAAACTCAGATCCCTCCTTCAAACCCTCCTCCACAGAAAGCGCGGTGAGCTGAGAGCACACGGGAGGCTGGGGAGCCACAGGGAGGGGAGGCCTCCCCGGCTGTTGTGGGGAGGCTTCGGGGAAGGTGGGCTGAGTTGAAACCACTCTTTTTCTCCCTGGACTCCGCAGGAAGGATGGGGAAACCAAGCGTAGAGGAAATCTTTCTCATGGGCCCTGCAGTGAGAATAAAATGGAATAATGACTGAGCTCAGTGCAAATGATGTGACCAGCTCTAGCTGGCCCCTGGGGTCATGCCTACCTTCCTAGCAGAGACCACTTCAGGCAGAGTTCTCCTGCAGCTCTCAGTAACAACAGGTGGAGAGGAGAGGAGGAGCTGCAGGTGAGGAGCCCTCAGCCAGACGCCCAGACCCAGACCTGTTGAGGTGCCTTAGCCGGGTGCGGGGAGAAGGTGTGCAGCCTGAGCTCCAGGCCTTCACACAGGCGTCAGGAGCCTGGCTTCTTCCACTTAGCGCCTCTTCTCTCCTCCTTCAGGGCTTCCCTGGGCTCTGCTGGTTCGAACAAGAGAGGAGAGCGCTAGCTGGGTCCAAGGGCATCCTCTAGGAACCAGGCCTGGTTGGCAGCATGGTCACTTCTGCAGCATTAGGATTAGTCGTACAGCCACCTGGGAGTTAGGGTCTTCCCCAGTGGCCAAGAGAAAACTAAGTCAGCTGGGTGAGCCGGAAGCACCATCCCTGCTACAGAAACTAAGCATACTTCTCCCGAGCACAGACACCGGGCAAGAGATGTCCCTATAAGCCTAGAGGGGCAAGAGTGCAATAGTCACAGGTGAGCTGTAGGGCAGGGGGTAAGTGTGTTCAGGGGAAGCTCAAAAGCAGACCAAGGTACATTCCTGAAACCTCGCTTCCTCTCCCCTGGTGTGACTTTGCCACTACTCTCCAGCAATCTGTAACCTATCCACTCTGCAAAGCTCAGGTCACTCTCACCTGGCCCCCTGACCTCTGAACTTATAAAGAAACAAACTGAATCACAAACCCCTTACTCCAGGTGTGCTGGTCTCTTCCTATTTGTCCCTACTGTTCTTCATGATAAGGACAAACTACCCCTCAGAGCTGAGTAGAGGGAGAGCGCACAGCTACTCTGTAAGTGCTTTTGAATCTAATAAACTAGAGCAAGGAGGAAAGTGAATGCAGGAAAAGGTGGTATATTCAGGGTCGATGTAAAGTTCGTGTGCCATTTGAAATAGTTTGTCAATTGCACATGGAACTTTGTTTCACAACTCCAGAGACTAGAAGTCCAAGATCAAAGTGCTGGCAGCGCTGGCTCCTTTGGAGGGCTGTAAGGGAGAAAGAATCTCTTCATGCCTTTGCCTCTAGTTTCTGGTGACCCCACTCATTCCTCGGCCTATAGGTGGCCATTTTCTCCCAGTGAATTCACATCATATTCTTCACATATTCATATTCATATTCATTCACATCATATTCTTTCTATACATATCTGTCTCTGTGTCTACATTTCCCCCCTTTCATAAGGACATCCTGCTGATCTCATCTTAACTTGATCATTGGCAAAGACCCAATTTCCAAATAACGTCACATTCATACGTACCAAGGGATAGGATCCCAACGTCTTTGGGGGGTATGAGGAAAATTCAATCCATAAAAGGTGTCCTGCTGTATATGCAATTTGTCTTCCATATAGTGATTATGAGCACTTAAGACAGAAATAACTGATTGTTCCTGATAATAATATCTAACTTAGTTTTATGACTATTTTTTCCAACTTGTGTTGTCTGAAAATACACCTAATATAGAAGTTATCACCTTAATCCTTTTTAAGTGAACAGTTTGGTGGTATTAAATACATTCATGATGCTGTGCAACCACTACCACTATCCAGCCCAAGTAAAACTGAAAGTGTATACAGTACCCATTTAACAATGATGACTACTCTCATACTTCATGTAAGTGAAATCACACAGTATTTGTCTTTTATTTCACTTAGCATAATGTCCTTAAGATTCATCCATGCTGTAGCTGGATGTTAGAAGTTCCTGCCCCTTTTTTTTTTTTTTTTTTTTTTTTTTTTGAGACAGAGCCTCAAGCTGTCACCCAGGAGAGAGTGCCATGGCATCACAGCTCACAGCAACCTCCAATTCCTGGGCTCAAGCGAGTCTCCTGCCTCTGCCTCCCAAGTAGCTGGGACTACAGGCGCCCGCCACAACGCCTGGCCATTTTTTTTTGTTTGGTAGCAGCCACCATTGTCATTTGGCGGGCCCGGGCTGTTAGAACCCGCCAGCTTAGGTGCACGTGGCTGGCGCCCCAGCCCGCTGAGCCACAGGCGCCGAGCCAATATTAATTTTTTCATGTAACAAATATGTAATGTGTGCCAGACATTCTTCTGGGGTTCTAGATTTGTAGCAGTGTATAAAACAAATTCCTGGCTAAATAAGTAGAGTGTATAAGTCTGTCAAATGTTATGTATTATAGGAAAAACAAAGTAAGGAAGCAGAATTGGGTGTGCTGGGTTTGAGTGGGTAAGTGGGTTACTATTTTATTTAATTTTAATTTATTTAAATTGTTTTTAGGTAGAGTCTCACTGTGTCATGCTTGGTAGAGTGCTGTGGCATCACAGCTCACAGCAACTTCAAACTCTTGGGCTTAAGTGATTCTCCTGCCTCAGCCTCACAAGCAGCTGGGACTACAGGTGCCCGCCACAACGCCCGGCTATTTTTTTGTTGTAATTATCATTGTTGTTCGGCAGGCCCAGGATGGGTTCGAACCCACCAGCTCTGGTGTATGTGGCTGGCACCCAGAGCTATAGGTGGTGAGCCCGTGGGTTGCTGTTTTAAAGAGGATAGTCAAGGAAGCCTTTTTGAGAAAATCGTAATGGAATAAAGACTCAGAGGGTATAGGGAGCAAACCGTAGTGCTATCTGTCCAGCAGAAGACCCAGTCAGATCAGCCAGTGCCAGTCCTGAAGTGGGCAGCTCCGTGGGTTCCTCCGTACAGCCAGGAGTCACGTGCGGGTCAGTGGAATGGGAGGGAGAGTAGGAGCCCACACCACCAGAGAGGTCACAGGCAAGGGGGACAACTGGGAAGGGTCTCATGGGCCATTGTAAAGAGTTAGGCTTTATGTGAGATGGGAGGCATTTGGTGAATGTTGAGCAGGAATTCGATATGACACGTTATAAAAAGTGTCAAATTGCTCCCGTGACAGCTGAGTCCGCTGGGGTGAAGGGGGCAGTAGGGAATCCCATCAGGAGCGGCATGGCAACCTTAGGGAGAGACGTTGTTGAGGGCCAGGGTGGAATTGGTCATGCTGGTGAGAACTCTGAGATTCTAGGTCTGATGTGAAAGTAGAACCAACTGCATATGCTGTGGGATTGGGTGTAGAATGTGAGAGGAGGAGGGGTCAGGGCATGTGCACCTGTGAGAATGAAGTTGTCATTTAATAAGAAGAGGATGACCAGGAGAGGAACAAACTAAAGGGGGGAGAGGGGGTCAGTTTAGGATACGGAAAGTCCCCAGGTAGTGGTATCGGTCGGGCATTACGTCTGGAGTTCAGGAGAAAGGTGTCAGTTGGAGGTAGAGGTTCGGACATTACCACACGGAAGTACCACTGATGCCATTTTAGCCACATGGGTTGTGTTTAAAGCCTAAAGAAGATAGTGTTTAAAGCCAGGAAATGATAGTTGGCAGAGAAAAAGCCCAAGACTTTATACCAAGGATTATAATGAACAACAAGGTAAGGAGAGCAAGAAGGGGTTGAGGGCAGTCCAGGAGGAAACCAGAAGAGCAGAAGGAGGAAAGTGAATAGAATGCTTCAGGGAGAGGTTTATGTGTGTCGGCTGAGGATTTAAAGAGAGTGTGGTGGTGCGCACTCCACGGAACGCTCCTCAGCCATAGACAAACCATAACTTTTGTAGCAACATGGATGGAGCTGGAGGCCATTATCTTAACTGAATAACTCAGAAGCAGAAAGTGAAACACTGGGTGCTGTCACTCACAAGTGGGAGCTCAGTAATGCACATTGTGGAGTGGTAGACTCTGGAGACTCAGAAGGTGGAAGTGTGGGATGAACAATTCCTTAACGGGTACAGTGTACAACATTCAGGTGATGGGTACACTAAGAGCCCAGACTTCAGTAATACCGGGGACTGTATCCAAGTAAGGAAACTCCACGTGTATCCCCAAATCTATAACTAATTAAAAAATGGAAGAAGAAGCTCAGCGCCTATGGCTCAAGCGGCTAAGGTGCCAGCTACGTACATCTGAGCTGGCGGGTTTGAATCCAGCCCGGGCCCACCAAACAACAATGATGGCTGCAACCAAAAAAAAAAAAAAAATAGCCGGGCATTGTGGCAGGCGCCTGTAGTTCCAGCTACTTGGGAGGCAGAGGCAGGAGACTCGCTTGAGCCCAGGAGTTGGAGGTTGCTGTGAGCTGTGATGCTACAGAACTC
>CAUYRH010127373.1:0-27321 GCA_963574655.1 Perodicticus potto | reverse complement strand
GGTGCATCTTACAAGGGTACAAGTGAAAATTACTAAAAGTAGAATATAAATGTCTTCACATAGTGATTTAAAGGCCATGAAGGCTATGTTAAATAGTTTAATGAAAATATTTTAGATTGTATATAAAGTCAGCACATTGTGCCCCATGGTTGCACCAATGTACACAATTATGATTTAATAAAAATTAAAAAAAATATGGAGACTTTACCTTTTTTATGTCTACCTGGATGGAGCTGGAACATATTCTTCTTAGCAAAGTATCTCAAGAATGGAAGAAAAAGTATCCAATGTACTCAGGCCTACTATGAAACCAATTTGTAAGCACCCACACACTTCCATATGAAAGCTATAACCCAACTATAACCCAAGATAAAGGGGAAAGAGAAGGGGGAGGGCAGGGAGAGGATAGGTGGAGGGAGGGTAATTGGTGGGACCACACCTATGGTGCATTTTATAAGGGTACATGTGAAATCTACTAAGTGTAGAATATAAATGTCTTAACACAATAACTAAGAAAATGCAATGAAGGCTATGTTAACCAGTTTGATGAAAATATTTCAAATTGTATATAAAACCAGCACATTGTATCCCATAATTGCATTAATGTACACAGCTATGATGAACACAAAAAATATAAAATACAAAAAAAAAATAAAAACAGTGCAAATTGCTCCAGGGTTATTTTCATGGGTTCTACCACCCTAAAACCACTTTCTTTTCATTTTTCAGGGTTTCCAGATGAAAGACCTACTTTTTGCAGATTGTATTTGCTTTAGACAGAGAATAAATCATGATATTATTGTTCACTCATCTATTCATGCTTTCTACAAACACTTTTCGGGCCATCACTAAACATCAGGCAGTTCTGGGAATTACAACACAAAAAGGGAAAAAGACAACATACTTGCCTCGCAGAGGTGGAAACCTCTCCTTCCTCTGCTTCTCCTTGTGCCATACTTTAGGGGGAAAAAAGCTGTTGTTTCTTTTCCTTCCTCCTTCTTCTTTCTTTCCATCCTCTCTCTTTTTCTTGTTTATTCATTCTTTCATACAATAAAATATTACAAGGATACAGTGTGGCTGACATTGTCCCAGGTTACTGGGTCACCAACAGTGCATAAAATCAAGTTTCAGCTTTTAGGGGGCTTTTGGTTAAGGAGATAACATAAACACCCAAGGATGAGATGGAGAGATAATGATACCGAATTCTGTGATCAGCGCGGGCAAGGAGATAGGGAGAGAACTGGTGAGCGAGTAAAGACGGTTCCAGTTTGAATAGTTCAGGGGAGGTTTGTCTGATGAGATGGTCTTTAGGTTGAGATTTGAAGAAAAAGACAGAGGCATCATTAAAAGGAATTTAGGAGTATGAATCCAAGATTTTCAGGCAAAACTAGCTGCAAAGGTACGGAGGGTAGAAACAATTTGGAATGCTTAAAAACCTGAAGGAAGAAAAGAACTGAAGCACAGTGCCCCAACAGGCAGTTTCAGAAGGAGGGAAAAGCCAGATCATTTAGAAATGCATGCACTGTTATAAGAAATTTCGATTATGTTCTAATAAATTTGAGGCCATTAAAGGGTTTCCAGCATGAGATCAATCACAGTCATAACAGCAATACCAAAAATAATAACAGCTGGCATTTTTATAGCACTTCCCTGCATACTGGCCAGTTCAAAACAGGGATATATTGCAGATCTGTTTCTTTGGGTCATATAAATAACCACAATACTAGGAAAGTAAGTCAAGTTTTGAGAAAGAGAAAAAAACTTTCAACACTTTTTTTAATGTTTGTCACCATGTTGCATGCCTTTAATCCATTGTAAACAGGCTGGGCTCCCTGCTGGTCAGCAGTATCCAGGATGAAAGGGCTTTCAAGTGTGATGGTCTTAGGACAGAAAGAGCACTGGACACACCTGAGAACAAGAGACTGAATCAAAATGGTCTCTAATTAGGGAATACTGGCATCAATAGGAAGTCAAGTGACCACCAAATTTGCTTCTTTGGAAAGTGCAACACAGAATGTCTGATTCATTGTGCTTTTGCATGAAACTAATGTGGGGGTGTCTGTAACACTGTCCTGTAAATTTGGTCAGATACCAACTGAGGAGAGAAATGCAGCCACTTCAGCTAAGGACATGAGTCTTGTGAGCTTAAAGAATAGAAGCTGGCTGTAATGCAGGTGGGATTCAAGTGACAACTTAAACTCCCGGGGACATTCCAGCCACAGTTTCTTCTTATCTACACGGAGGAGCGGGTACTTTTTATTTCTCTGTTATGATTTCTTTTAACACTACTGGCATTATTTTTCTCTTATCTCTTATCAAATAAATTAAAAAAATGCAACCCATTTGGGTAAGAATTTAAATGTAGGAAGAACTCTTATTAGACATGTATTTGAATAAAAAATGAAGGCAGGAGATGTTTAACATTCTGCCTTTCTTAAGTTATCAAAATTGTCTAAAGGCAATATAATGAGTTCAGACCTGCAGCGCACAGTGTTATATGTTCCATTTTAAATTTCTGTGAACACTGCATAAAGGTCATGGCAGAATACAGATCTTTGGAAGGAGGACTCTCTCCACTGGTAGTTATTTGGAACTCCATTCTACCTGGACGGCCGAAGTCCAGGCAGCATCATGAGAAGGGACTTCCTCATTCTTTTTTGGTAGTCACACGTATCCTACTGACCATTAAATCATCCTGAGAAAGCAGATTAGCAACTACTAAAATCTAAGAGGCTACCTAGACTTTCTCTATAAACACATATGATTAGGAACTTTCTGAAGTAAGTATCTACCCTACTTGTCTAGTTATATCTAGAGAAGTATAGAACTTAGATTGTATGGTTGGCTATGTCCTAATAGGGGCTGGTCAGCAGAGTCACCATGTGGTAGTGGATAAGTGAACTGAGATTTTAAGATTAAATGCATATAATGCTAAGAAAACATAGGGTAACCCAGGAGGTGTCTGGGAGCTGGCTGTGTTAGAGTTTAAAACTGGCCTTACCCTTCATAATTTGCTAGGGTATCTGTGTAGTGTCATAAAAAAGACATTAACGTCAGAAATTTAGATTTTTACCTGTATCTCACTGCTTTGTTGTGTAACATTGGGCAAATCACATAAAATCTGTGCATCTGGATGCCTCTCCCTTCCCCCAGGAAGAGAAGAAAGCTCCAGTCCCTGTTGAGAAAGCTCCGCTCTCCCTCAGGATGTTTTTCACCAATTCTATTTCCACTCTCCACTGAGCTGGCAAAACACCGGCCTGGAGGACTCTTTCTTTCCCTTTTCTTTCTGCTCTTCCCTTTCCTGAGACAGTAAGTACAGAATGGTGAAGCCCGCAGAGACTGAGTGATCCCCAAGGACCCGTGAAGTCTGAATTCCAAGTGCGAGCAATCTCCCCTACCTAACCTGGAGAATAGGAAGGCGAACGTTTCAAACAGGACTAAACAGGAAAGGCCATTAAGAGAACACATGTCAGTACTTAAAAAATACACACACGGTTGACAAATAAGGTGCACTATTTAGTAAAATAAAATCTTTTATGGATACAGAATTCACACAATCTCTAAATAAATGGCGCTCTAATTTTCACAAAGTAAATACAATCCAGATACAATAAATATTGGTCACACCAAATTTATATATCTTTAGTCATTCAGAAGACAATATAGAATTATCTGTGGTTTGTAATGATGGAAATTCCCTAAAACATGGAATTATTAATTTAGTTCATATAAAATAATAGAAAGTTTATTCTGTAAACAAATAGAGTATCTCTAACAACAATAAAAAGAGGCCTAAGATGAGAGCAATTTAGTTAAGCCAGCACCATGTAATGGAACGGCTCCATGGTGCGTTACCAAACATTTTAGCATAAATAAATCAGCCAACCTAAAATCTTTTTGTCAAAAAATAGAGATGCAAATTATGGAAAAGGGAACTGAAAGTAAAGTACAAACAATATGAACAGAACCAGACTTATTCATTATAAGGAGAGATAAGTTGTACCAAGGCCCAAAGAATTGAATTAATAAAAAGTGTAGAAACTTAAGCTTGTAAATCCCCTAGCTCTGTTGAGCTTGAATTTATAGCATCTAAACAAACACTTAAAACATTCAATGTATAACTGTATGGATTAACACAAAATCTGTAAATTTATGACACTTGATTTACTTGATTATTCCATCAAAAACCAAGTGTTCTTTTTGCTCCACTCAGTTAATCAGTAAACTTTTCTTTTTTTATTAAATCATAGCTGTGTACATCAATGCAATCATGGGCTACAATGTGCTGGTTTTATATACAATTTGAAATATTTTCATCAAACTGGTTAACATAGCCTTCACGGCATTTTCTTAGTTACTGTTTCAAGACATTTATATTCTACATTTAGTAAATTTCACATGTACCCTTGTAAGATGCGCCATAGGTGTGGTCCCACCAATTTAATCAGTAAACTTTTATGGAACCACTATAGTTGTCAAACACTGCATTAGGCATAATAGACACAGAAAATTAAGACAAAAATCATTTTCTTAAAAAAGTTCAAGGATGGCTCAGGAAGCACATTTGACTGACAATTAAGTTCATGAAATTGCCAACCTGCACTTACACTGCAGCACTGTACACACGACTTAGTAAGTTTCATAATCTTGGTATATCAGTGTGTATTCATGGAGCTGTGTGAATTGACGTGTGGCAGTGTCTTGCTGCGTGGAGTTCATTATTATTGTTGCATGTTTTTGCGTGCAGTCACTAGAATGTTGAAGCTTGAATTGGAGCAATGAATGAACATTCATAAATTTCTTATCAAACTTGGCAAGCATGTAAGTGAAATCAGGGACATATTAGGTCAAATTTATGGGGATGATCGCACAAAGAAAATGGCAGTGTACAAATGATTTAAACGTTTTTCTAAGGGGCGAGAAAGCATCACTGATGAAGAGAGGTCAGGGCAGCCAGCAGAACTGATGAAACATCACAAAAATTCATCAGAGTGTGGATCAAAATCATCAGCTGACTGTGAGACACATAGTAGACCAAGTAAGTGTTAACAGAGAAAGAGGAAAATGTTAACAAAATCTTGGCCCAAGATTCATGACTCTTGCATCATGACAATGCACCAGCTCACATGGCCCTGTCTGTGAGGGACTCTTTAGCCAGTAAACAAATAATGTCATTGGAACACCCTCCCTACTCACCTGATCTGGCCCTGAATGATGTATTTCCTTACCCAACGATAAATGAAATATTAAAAGGAAGACATTTTGGTGACATAACGAACATCAAGTGTAATACGACAACAGCTTTGTGGGCCATTCCAGAGAAAGAGTTCCAAAATTTCTTGGAAGGTGGACTGGTGCTGGCAACAGTGCGTGGTTTCCCAAGGGGAGCACTTTGAAGGTGATCATAGCAATGAGGTTGTAGCTCTTCTTCTTGGATAAGTGTCGGAACTTAATTGCCAGAACTCATAAATACTCATTAACAACACAATAGTTAAGACTTTATTCATTTGACAACTATTTCTTTACTGCTCACTTTATTTCAGGCACTGGGCTAGGTGCTGAATTAAGTAAGATACTTTCCTGTCCTATAAATTAAAGTCACTGGCCTGCTGATAAAGGTAATTTAAAAGGAAATTAGAATACATATGCTTAGATAAGGCTCACAGTTCTATAAGAAGTCCAGGAGAGACACTATGTATTCTGTGAAGAAGGCACTCTGAGCTGAGGGAAGCATAATTAGAAGATATGCAAACTGGGGTATGAAAGTAAAAAGACAGAGACATTTAGTCACTATAGGAAGTTTATTTAACCTATCTAAAGATTTAGAATGCGTAAGGTGGAATTTCATGATGGGGAGTGAGACTGTGAGAAGGAAGAATATAGATTATGGCTAGAATCAAGGTCTGTGGCATTCAAGATAGTAGATATTGACCCCTCAAATATCCATATCCTAACCTTCAGAACCTGTGAAAATGTAAGTAGCATGCAAAAGGACTTAAAAATGTAACTAAAATTGCTTAAAATAGGGGGATTATCCTGGATTAGTCTGGGAGAGCTTAATTTAATCACAAACGCTTTTAAAAACAGAGAACTGTCTGTGGCTAGATTAAAAATAGGAGGGCAGGGAGTCAGAGATTCAGTGCATGAAGAGGCCACAACCCACCACTGTTGGCTTTGAACTGAAGGGATCTCTGAGCAAAGGAATGTGGCTCTAGAGGTTAAGGGCAGCCCTGACTGACAGCCAGCAAGGAGACGAGCTTCTCAGTCCTGCACCTGCAAGGAACTCACGTAAGCCATCCACTTGAACGAGCTTGCAAAGTAATTCTTTATAAAAGTTCCCCAAAAGAGCTCAAGGCAACACATACTGATTTCAGTTCCGTGAAACCCAGAGCAGAGAAAATAATCAAACCAACTCAAACTTCAGACCTACATAACTATGAGATCATATATTTGTGTTTCAGCCACAGAGTCTACAATAAAATATTACAGCAGCAACAGGAAACTGGGGGTAATACAGGGTTAAGGACACAAGTAAAGATCACACTGTGTAGGTCTTCATTTGCCCACCGGGCTGTGATAGGGGTTTGCTTCAAAACATAAAAAACTAATGATCTTTGTTGCAGCCATGTGACCAATATTAGGTCCTTGAGTGCCTATTATATGTTCTACCTCTCCTCATGTATGTTTGAAATTTTACATAATAAAAAAAATTTTAAACATTTAAAAAAAAGAAAAAAATTTACTTTCAGAAAAAAGAAAGACTTTTGCATGAAATGTAAATTTTAAAGCAAAGTGATTTTGGTAGTGGATACTAGAAAATAAGATCCCCTTCTACAGTGTGAACTTCTTAAGGGGAGGAATCATGATCTAGACAATGCTACATCCCCATTCCCTAAAGCAGTTCCAGAACTTAATTGGTACTTAATAAACACTGAATGAATTATTCTAACCAAGTGTAGATAGGATCAGTAAATTATTTGTCAAATATCTCCACATATTGGCAGATTGGAGGAGGGGGATGTCATAGTCTTCTTCATCTTTACTACTATCTCCTAGCCACATTTCTTTTCATTTTTGCTGAAACTAATAAGGCAATAAAATCAACATTGGTTGAGCAGAGGGCAGTAAGGCAGCAGTGAGTGCTAAGATTGGACTTGTCATCCTATAAAGGGTGAGAGTCGAGAGACACATTGTGAGGACTCCACTTGGCAGGAAGTCATTTGGAATCCGAAGCAAGTAAAAGCTTTCTGAAACTCTGAGTATTCTTCCCACTCTCTGCTCTCATCACTTCTAGACTTCTCACTCTTTGAATGAGGTAGAAAGGAAACTACATTTCTAAGGGAGTGTTTAGAGTGAACCATTCCAAATAAGTAGCATAGAACCACTTTGCAGAAAAAAATAAAATAAACCCACTGAAAAGACCATTTTGATTTTGAGTCTTGGCTATAAAACAAATTAAAGTTTGGGGAGATTGGGTTTATCTTGTATATTCATGTTTTTAATCCTACTTATTATTTAGATTGTAATTCCTTCCAAGGAAAGGATGGAGTAAATCCTTGTACATCTGTACAAACACAGTTCAATACTTTACACACAGGGTTAAATAAACAATGTTGTCTATCTTATTGACTTGAAAAAATATTAAAAACAGAACTAAAAACAGATTCCTCAGAAACTGGCAGCCTTCTCAGAAAAGTCTTTTTATTTTTGGAATAAATCGAAGAGGTGCTGTTGCAGTTCTGTTTTCCACTGATGTACATTAAGGAGTGGTGACTTCTAGGCTTTTAGTGTAAACTTCATCCAAACAGCAAACATTATACTCATGAAGTAATTGTCACCCCTCATGTTCCTCCCATTATTCTCCATTCTCTGTCTTCAGTGCCTGGTATCTCACACTTTTTCCCTACATGTACACACAATTTAGCTTTTCTTATAAATGAGGACATGTGATATTTGACTTTCCATGTCTGAGTTGTTTCACTTAAGATAATAGCCTCCCATTCCATTCATGTTGCTGAAAAGAGATGAGTTCATTCTTTTTATACGGCTGAATAGTATTCCATTCTGTATAAATATACCAGGCTTTCTCTAATCATCCATTGAAGAACACTTGATTCCAAATTTTAGCTATTGTTAATAGAACTGCAATAAACACATAAATGCAGTATCTTTTTGGTGTAATGATTTCTTTGTCTTTAGATAGATACCCAGCAGTGGTATTGCTGTGTCAAATGATAGTTCTATTTTTAGTTCTTTGAGAAATTTGCACACTGTTTTCCATAGATGTTACACTAATTTACGTTCTTACCAAGTGTACGTGTTGTGTTCCCCTTTTCTAAATCCTCATTAACATCTGTTAGGTTTTGACTTTTTACTAATGGCAATTCTTACTGGGTGTCAGATGATTTCTCACTGTAGTTTTAATTAGTAGTTCTCTGATGATTAGTGATGTTGAACTTTTTTGTCATATGCCTGTTGTCCTTTTGTATGTCTTCTTTTGAAAACTATCTATTCATATTCTTTGCCTACTTTTCAATGGGATCATTTGTGGTTTTGTTGTTGAGTTGTTTGAGTTCCTTGAAAATTCTGGCTATTAGTCCCCTGTCAGATGCATAGCTTACAAATTTGCAAAATATTGTAAAATGAAAAAAAATTTCTTCAGATTGTCTGTTCACTCTGTTGATTATTTCTTTTGGTGTGCAGAAACTTTTTAGTTTAATTAGGTTCCATCCGTTAATATTTTTGTTGATTATGCTTTTGAGGTTTTAATTATGAATTGTTTACCTATACCAATGTCCAGGAGAGTTTTCCCTAGGTTTTCTTCTGGTGTTTTTCATAGTTTCGGGTATTGTATTTGAATTGTTGATCCAACTTGAGATGATTTTTGTATATGGTGAGGATAGGAGTCTTCTGCATATGGCAATCCAATTAAGATATCAGAGCACCATTTATTAAAGGGGCTCTCTATTCCCACTGTATGCTTTGTCAGCTTTGTCAAGGATTAGTTGGCTGTAGCTATGTGGATTTATTTCTGAGTTATCTATTCTGTTCCATTGATCTGTGTGTCTATTTATACACCAGAACAATGCTGTTTCCCTTATGATAGCCTTTTAGTATAATTTGAAGTAAGGTGATGTGGTGCCTCTAGCTTTTTCCTTTTTGCTTATTGGCTATTTGGCTCTCTTATGGTTCCATCTGAATTTAGGATTATTTTTTAATTCTGGGAAAAATAATTTTTATATTTTAATAGGAACTGTATTGACTCTGCCGATTACATTGGTCAGTATAGTCACTTCAATGACAATAATTCCGCTGAACTTTGAGCATAGGAGGTTTTCTCTTTGTGTCATCTGTAATTTCTTTCATCTGTGTTTTTAGTTTTTTCCCTAGAGATTTTTCAACTCCTTAGTTAAATAAATTCCTATTTTTTTATTTTAGTTATTGTAAATGAGATTGCCCTCTTGCTTTGGTTCTCAGATTCATCATTATTAGTGCATAAAAATGCTACTGATTTTTGTACATTGATTCATGTATCCTGAAACTTAACTGAACTCATTTATCAAATCTAAAAGTTTTTATGGAGGAGTCATTAGGGTTTTCTAGGTATAAGATCATATTGTAAAGCACATAGATAATTTTACTTCCTTTCCCCCCCAATTTGAATGCCTTCAATTTCTTTCTTTTGCCAGATTTCTTTGACTTCTAGCACTATGTTGAATACAAGTGAGGTAAGTGGGTATCCCTGCCTTCTTCCAGTTGTTAAAGAGATTGCTTTTAATTTTTTCACATATAGTAGGATGTTGAGTGTGGGATTTTTCTATATTGCCTTTATTATTTTGAGTATGTTCCTTCTATGACTAATTTGTTGAAAGTTTTTAATCAGGAAAGGATGCAGAATTTTATCAAATGCTTTTTCTATATCTGTTGAGATGATTATAATATTTTTGTCTTTAATTCTGTTTACGTGCTGAATCACACTTATTGACTTGCTTATGTTGAAGCTTCCTGACATCCTTGAAATAAAACTCACTTGATCATGGGGTATAATCTTTCTGATGTGATGTTAGATAGGAACCTTATTCCAGCTCTTCTTGCTCTCACACCTAAAGAGAGGCAGAAAAGATAGCTCAGAAAACACCTACATCCTGGGAAACAAGATGGCTAAACAGAGATATCAGTTGTCTGGTCATCTCAGAAAGAAAGAAAAGTTTTAGATTAAATAAACAATAATAATAATAAATAAATAAATCTGGGGTAATTCCACGGGAAATGTGCCAGAACCCACCAGAGATTCCAAGAGGAGAAGTTGTAGAGCGGAACAAGAAGGAGTAGGATATTGGCAGGGACCAATCCCCAAGAGCCTGGGAATCCTGTGAAAAGAATACATGGGTTGTTTGATTTCTCCCTCCCTCACGTCTCTGTCAGTCATCAGACTCCAAAGCTGCTTTAGAGCTTTTCTAATCTCATGAGCCCCAAAGTTGCTGCCACCAGTCAACTGAGAACTTAAGGACAAATTACCACACTGCAGCCTCCTTGGGGGTTTCTGTCACCACAGACCTGAACCAAGATAGCAGAAACCATTTTGCTTCTCCATCCTTTCCATCCACCATGCAAACTCTGTCCTCCCTAGGAGGCTTCAGCTCTTCAGCTTTCACCTCACTCCCTCCCACACAAACATCTCCCAGCTCTAGCCCAGATTGCAAGCCACAGGGACCAGTGGTTCCTGGGAGATCTGCATGATTCCAGAGTCCAAAAATTCTGGGTGGGCTGCCTTCTGGAGAGAGAGACAGAGATGATCAGAGTGCTGGCTTTCTTCCACACAGAGTCTTTTCTGCACCTTCTCCCCTGCCCCTTGCTGCCAAAAGAGACAACTGAGTCAAGGCTCTTAAGAGCTTCACCTCTTAATGCATCTCCATCAAAGGTTCCCCACAGAGTGGGGCTCAAAGTTTTCCTTTAGAAGACCTGCAGTGGACTAAGGGATGCTTGGACTGTGAACTCCCTGTTCACTGGCCCTCGGCAGGACTGTTTACCTGGCTGCTCCATCTGAGCAGGACACACCACAAGCAGAAGGGCATCAAACCTGCTTGAGCACCCCACAGGCAGCTCAGGACCAGCATGCTTCTCCCTGGCTGGCACAGTCGGGGGTTGATCTTCAGGGATCCAGGGACAAGGCTGCAGGACTGATTGTGTACTTCCAAGACTCAGTTGGACTGCTTGGGGAAATCTGTGAACTAATCTTGGGAAGTGAAGGAGCCCTTGTGAACAGAGCTGAAAATAAGAGTGCGATGCGTGTGGGTCCCAGCCACAGCACCCTCAGGGAGCACCCCTCTCCCTAGAGGAAGGCCACACTTTCAGCCCAGGGCAGGATGCTGGACAGGAACGCTGCCAGTCCTTAGCACTGTTGTAGGGGAGCTCAGCTAGTCTGAGATCCTGCCTGCCTACTGGCAGACACTGGAAGGAGAACTCAGAGCAGGGAGGAAGAAACAGAGGAAAAACCTGCTTCTGCTCCTGACAGCCAAATGAATCTTAGATAGCCCCTCCCCAACAAGCGGACATTCTGGCTGGAGAGGCCCTTCAACACCTGCCTGGTGGCTTTCCCCAGAAGCCTAGGAGTGGACCTTTGACCCCTGCCAAGACAGCTACCTTTCCAGTGTCTGTGCAGCCTGCAGGCAGGCTGACTACACACAGCTCCACACAGCATCACTCCTTCACACACACCTGCGATGGTGAAGAGAAAGAATTCACTTGAAAGTTCCAAGGCCCTGTCCACTACCTGGGGCATTGCGTGCTTCCTCTGAGGGCTCAGAGCTGGTCATAGTCCCCAAAATGACACCTACAGCTATTCCTTCTGGCAAGCACCATCTACTGAAAAGGAGGTCAGTTTAAACAGCCCTTTATAACATTTACTGACTCAATTACACTGTGTGTGGTTGATTCTTTTTTTTTTTTTTTTTTTTGAGAGAGAGGCTCACTTTGTTGCTCTTGATACAGTGGTGTGGCGTCACAGCTCACAGCAACCTCAAATTATTGGGGTCAAGAGAACCTCTTTCCTCAGCCTCCTGAGTAACTGGGACTACAGGTGCCCACCACAACACCTGGCTATTTTTTAGAGACAAGGTCTCACTGCTGCTCAGGTTGGTCTCAAACACCTTAGTTCAGCCTTGGCCATTCCAGAGTGCTGGGATTACAGGCATGAGTATGGTTGATTCTTACCCATAGGCACCACTGACAATCTCAAGAGATTGAACTGGGAGAGCCAATACAATTCACACTTTTAAGACCACAGGGTGAAGGAAGGAGAAAGAATTCCACAAACCTCCACCTTCTCTCATCAACCAGAGAAACAGAATCTTTCCACACATAGCTCATCATCACTGCTACAGTCTATAAAAATTACCAACTGAGAAAACCAACACACCAATAATATCCACAATCAACTAATCCACCTAGAATGTAGATGCCATCAAGGCACCCACAAGCAAAGCCAAGTTTCTTACCCAATATATGCTACAGACATGCCCTTCCAACAAAGGGCGAAAAAAGAGCCCCACCTAAACATCTTTCAAAAAACTATTACTGAAACAAATAGGAGACAAATAGAGATGTGTACTGTACTCATCTATTGACATAAAACTTCAACTCTGTCTGAATTAATCTACAGACTAATCACAATTTTAATAAAAATTCTACACAGTTTTCAAAGAAATTTCACCAGCTAATGATTAAATTAATATTGATGTTTAAAGAAAACCTATGAATAGCTAAGATATTCCTAACAAAGAAGATAAATAAGTTTGGGGAACTTTTCTCATCCAGATATAGTAGGTTGCAAAATTGCCCAATTTTCTATATGTATGTTTATTATTTTATTCCTTAAGCACATGTATCCTCATGACCAAAAAATTCATTATCAAATTCATGTGGACACCTTTAACCTCACTGTTTATCAAAATTTCAGAAAATAACTATTAAAATTATTTTGTTAGGATTTAAATTATTTTTTCCCTCAATAGAGCTAAGTAAATACAGACTAAAATTATTTAATTAGTTACCTATATGAATTTAAGTGATAGACATGAAGGATATTTATTTATCTTACAATATTAATTGATTAATGGAATTCTGATGATGTCCCTGTAGAATTTGCAGAATCTGCTCTCCAAAGGTAACTGTCAGGTTAAAACTATGTGGCCTGAGAGATCTAAATGTCTTTGATCATACCCCTAGAGATTGGGGAATAAGAGAGAACAAAGCATAACCTCTACAAAGACTCCAGGCCCAAGAGGAGCTTTCTCACGTTCCCTGACTGTGTGCTTTAATCTCATCGTAACAAGACCAGGGTCTGTGATAAGACATATATTTTTTTTTTCTCTAGCAGGTAAAAATTCAGTATAGTAACATAATAAAATCAATGAGACATACAAATTTACAATAATCAACGTTTTCAGTCATATATAAAATTTTCATATATATATAAAATGCACATAAACATTGCATGTGTTCAATAAGGTTACAAGAATTACCCTTAAGAACTAATAATATTCCACTAATGCATAATCCATTTTATGTTTTACCATTGCTGGGGTTAATATTAGCTTTTTTCATTCTCGAAAGTACTACATTTTTATTTAATTAATTCCTCTAGGAAGTCTTATCTAACCCATAAAGAATTTACCACATCTCCTTGTCTGATGGTGGCTAGTATCTGCCCTGATCTGCCCCCTGCCCCTAGTGGCAATAACTTCTACGGTAGCTATTGAAATCCTTCATTCCTCCAAACTGCTCATATTACTGTCCTTCCTTCCTGATGGTAATCACGGGAGAATGTAAATGGCATCTCGTTCATCTGCATGCCGGCCACCCAAGCAGAGAGCAAGGGCCTTCTTCACAAGGAGTTCAGACCTGTGAACTGTTTTCTCCACTGTCACCATCTGTAATTTGTCTCCATTCATCATCAACTCTTGCACAGCCTCTTCCCTTTTTTTTTTTAATACCCTTTGAGTATTTTTTTTGCAGAAAATCATCATGTGATCTTTTGTTCACAATAACTGATGAAGTTCATTTTTCCATGCTACATCTACTTATTATTTCCCATAAGCCAAGCACTATGCTAGGCACTCGGCATATAGGCGCAAAGAAAGCACAGTCTTCATCCTTATGGAATTCAAAGACAAGTCAGAATAGAAAAACTAGTAATTACAATGTGATGTGATAAGTGCTACAACATACCCAGGTGCAGGATGATTTGGAAGCATGTTTAGACTGGTTCTGGCTAATTAAGAAAGAACTCAAAGAAAAGAGATGTATGAGTTTAACTAATTAGAACTCTTTTCCAGGTAAAGAAGGCAGAAAGCAAATTTTAGGAACAATGTGTGCAAAGACATGAAGTCAAGAGAGGACCCTCTGGTGTCCTAGTGAACCAGAGACCAGCTGAAAGAATTTGGGGACACAAAGTGATAAGGAGAGAAAGATTAGGAAGTTAGCCAGAGGAATAGGACCTATTCCTATATGTGCTAATAGGAATAGCACATATTTGGGATATGTGCTTTTTATTTTGGGAAGATAGCTACCCAGCTAGCCAGATAGATAGATAGATGATGGAAGGAAGAAAGGAAGGAAGGAAGGACTCTTTAAACAGGGCAGAGACATAATCAAATTTAGCTTTAGGGATGTTATGCTGTTTGCAGGATAAGAATGGGCTTGAAGGTGAAAAAATTTTGCAGATGAAAGATAAAGTAGGAGGTTTGTATAAAAGTCCTTGGAGTGAAAATGAGATTATCATTCAAATGGTAGAGGCACTGGCACTATGGGGTGTACAGATTATTATCAGTATTTTACTGATACTATGCTCCCCACCTGAACATAGTGGAAAGAGGAATTCATAGGACAGAGGAGTTAAGGTGCTTCCCTAATTCTTCTATGGGGCACTGAAAATGAGAAAGGTGTCTCTAGGTTCAAATGATGTTTGAGGTGCCTGGAGAACACACAGGTAGACATGTCTAGTAGATAAATAAATCTTGGGTTCAAGAGTAAAACCAAGACTAGCAGATTAGAAGTCGTCTACATGGTAAAGTAGAACTGGTAATTAAAACCATGAGAATAGATGAGATAACCCAAAGTTTATATGGAAATTAAAAGGGAAAGAGAGAAATGTAGAAGCCTGGTTATCTACTAACTTATAAGGAGTGGCTCTGGGGGAAAAAAACATCCAGTAAAAAATTTTAGGAAGAATAATCAAAAGGATAGCAAAAGCCACAAGAGGACAAAGACATTACTGTCAAAAACTATAAATGCCTCAGATGAGAAGTGAGTTCAATTTAACTTGGCAAATAGAAAGGTCTATTGAAATTGGAAAAGCCATTCATAGCAGGGCAGGGGTCCAGACCAAGGGGCAGCCAAAGAAGACACAAACTACTTTTTCATAAAAAATGGTGCTAAAAGGAAAAAGAGACATAAGATCAGAAGTTTGAAAAGAAAGTTAACGAGAAAGTTTGTTCATGAGCTAAAACAGGAGACAAAATTGATGCTACAGAAAATAAAGAAGATAATGGGATAAAATTCTTGTGTAAGAGATAGAAACTAAGATATTTATACAGTATCTGCTGCTATTAACAAATTACCAAAAACTTGGTAACTTAAAACAACAAAACAAAAATTTAATATCTTATAGTCCTGAAGGTCAGAAGTCTGAAATGGGTTATACAGGAGGGCTGAGATGTCAGCAGGGCTGCATTCTTTTCTGGAGAATATATTAGAGAATATATTTGCCTTTGCAGCTTGTACAGGCTACCTGCACTCCTTAGCTTGTGGCCCCATCCTCCAGCTTCAAAGTCACTAGCACAGTGTCTTCAAATCTCTCTCTCATTTATCTCTCTCTTTCTCTCTCTCTCTCATCTGTTTCCATCATTGCATCTTTTTTCTCTGACACCCTAATCTCCCCTTGTAGTTAAATTGGGGTCCTCCAGATTAATATCCCCATTTCAAAATCTTTAATTTTATTTGTAAAGTCTCTTTGCCATGTAAGGCAAAATAGTCACAAGTTCTAGAGATTATGAAGTCCATAATAGGTGCATTTGGGACTGTTATTCTGACTACTAGATTGGTTAAGGATGGGATTACTCAACAGGAAAGGAAAATTGAAAGGATGGACGTCAGAAGGGGCTATGTCCTATGTGAGCACAAAGGCAGAGCCAGGGCCTGGGCCTGTCTGAGGCCGTGTTTCTCTCTGGGAAGAATTGGGATAGTAAAGTATACTGTTGACAAAAGGAACAGATTTTCAGAAAAGCTGCTAAGATCTGTTGGAGAGAACTTGATTAGAAACAGGTGACGAGGTAGTGAAGCAGCGTGGGGGTGGGGTGAGGCAGCTAACAGAGCCAGAAAGCATAAGGTTGTTGTGGGGCTTATTGACTTAGCAAGATCTGCCCAGCAGCACTTGGCAGCCTGGGAACAGAAGCCAAGGGAATAAATAGATGGATTTATCACGTGACGGATGTATGCAAGCTGGCTGTAGTTAAGAAAATAAGGAGAACTTTGAGCAAAGATCCTGGTAAATATACATATTATTGAAACCACCGATCTTAGCTTTAGTTTTGGTTAAGTCCACCCCTCCCTGATTTTGAATTTTGGTAAAAATGAGTTTATTTAGTGTGTGTGAGTATGAGAGAGAGAGAGATTAAGAGAATGGTCCTCAATAGTGGGAATGCAAAATTCCTGGCTCTTGCACTGACACATCAATATCCTTGGATGTATTCAAATTACAAATCATGTCAGTAACAAAAGTAACTTCATGGAGGTTGAAACTTATAAAAGTGGAATTAGGATAATTAATAAATCTATTCCAATTCTTCTTGAACACAATACTGGTTTAAACATCTTTGAAATCTGTTTTTGACAGGAAGATTAATCTTCCTGAAAGTTTATTTAACAATGTTAAAAGCTATTCAGCAAATACTGAGTGTTTTCCCACTGGTAGAGATAAAAATATAATTTACTACATAATTATTTGGTGATTACTTTGTCATCAGATATCTTTTATGAGAAATTTAACTCTATCTCCCATGTAATCTATAATTCATTAAAATATTATACGAATTTCATTAGCAGGTCAAAACCTGTCAGTCAGTATTCTAGAAGGCTACAAACATTTTGTTATTGAATATTTTGCTTCTAAACCTTCCTGACTGAAAGTGTTCTTGCAAGCCCATCATCAAACATAAAATGGTGTTGCAATGATCTGATTTCTCATCTTAAAATATTACATATGTTCTTACTTATTTGAATACACTATTATGTGCCCATGTATCTTTTCTTGACTTTATACGAACAATTAAGTGGATCTAGTAAATTTTTAAATGTTAAGCCACTTGGCAACCACAAGTATTTCAGAGTCACATAAGAAATTTTACAAAACTACAGAAATGAAGAAAATTATGAAATGTTTTGAAGAAAACTAATGCTATATTCAGGGCCCTGGATTAAGACGATAGGGAAGAGATCAGAGATAAGCACTCCAAAAAAGAGAGTATTACCATACTATTGTGGGAAATATTACAGTTATAAACATGTCAAGATTATATTAGAGTTGGTCCAGAAATCTATAAAATAAGTATAGTAGAAGTTGTCATATCTTCCACAGTTGTTCCAGAAATAATGTGAAATTGCAGAAGGGGAAATGGTTTGAAAAAATCTGAATTCTCTAAATGTGCGAAGTATTCATATTATCTATTAAGTAGGGGTACATTTCTTTTTCCAAGTTTTGTTTCATGAGAAGAGAATTCACATCTGTCACCGTAATCTACATCCCAGTGAGTACTCACAGCCGCCTTCACATTTGGTCATTAAAGTAGATTTTTATTAATTACTCCCTTTAAAAACCAAAACCCCTCTCCCAAAACAAAACCATGATCTGTATATCATCTCTTTAAAATGATACCTGTCTTAGAAAAAGTTCTCATTTAAATATTATATTTACATATCAACAAATGTAAATAGACAGGACTATTAAGTTGAGTAAATACAGATGATTATATTAAAGCCATTGACTTTTGTGGAATAGAATGAGATACCAATACTTGTAAATTTTAATATGTGAGAAAACTAACATTTTTGGTTTTCTTCCATCATTCTATCCAAACAAATTTAGTGATAAAATAATATAAATATAATTTTCTTTTTTTTTTTTTATTGTTGGGAAATCATTGAGGGTACAAAGAACCAGGTAACATTGATTGCATTTGTTAGGTAAAGTCCCTCTTATAATTGTGTCCAGCCTCAAAAGGTGTGTGACATACCATGACCCCTCACCCTCCTCCTGCCTCCTCCTTTCCTCTCCCCTGCCCCCACTTTCTACCATGTTTTAGGTCTTTAATTGTCCTCATATCAGGATTGATTACATAGGATTCTTGCTTCTCCATTCTTATGATGCTTTACTAAGAATAATGTGTTCCACTTCCATCCAGGTTAATACAAAGGATGTAAAGTCTCCATCTTTTTTGATGGCTGAATAATATTCCATGGTATTCATATACCACAGCTTGTTAATCCATTCCTGGGTTGGTGGGCATTTAGGCTGCTTCCATATTTTGGTGATTGTAAATTGAGCTACAATAAACACTCTAATGCAAATGTCCTTGTGGTAAAAGAATTTTTTTTCTTCTGGGTGGATACCCCGTAATAGGATCGCAGGATCAAATGGGAGGTCTAGTTTGAGTTCTTTGAGGGTTCTCCGTACTTCCTTCCAAAAAGGTTGTATTAGTGTCCAGTCCCACCAGCAGTGTGAAAGTGTTCCCTTCTCTCCACATCTGTGCCAATTTCAAGATTTTGTGATGTAGGCCATTCTTGCTGAGGTTATATGATGTCTCAGGGTGGTTTTGATTTGCATTTCTCTAATTATTAGGGATGATGATCATTTTTTAATATGTTTGTTAGCCACTCATCTCTCTACTTTAGAGAAGGTTCTACTCATCTCAGTGCTGAATGATTTAAGAGATTGCTTGCTCAGTGATTTAAGGCATTGTTAGCTCTTTTATGTTAATTTGAGTTCTTTGTAGATCCTAGTTATCAAGCTTTTGTCTGATTCAAAATATGCAAATACCCTTTCCCATTGTATAGGTTGTCTATTTGATTTGGTTGTTGTCTCCTTAGTTGTACAAAAGCTTTTCAGTCTAATTAAGTCCCATTTACTTATTTTTGTTCTTATTGGAATTTTCTTTTTTTTTTAATTAAGTCATTTGTATACCGATCATGAATACATTTATGCCATTATGGGATTCAGTGTGTTGATTATTTGTACAAATTGGAGTGCTTACATCCTACTAATCAACATAGCCTTCACCTCATTTACCCAATTACAGCTTATTGGAATTTTCATAAAAGTCTTCTTCATAAAGTCTTTCCTCAGGCTGATATCTTCAAGTTTTTTTCTCCATGCTTTCTTTGAGGATTTTTACCATTTCATGCCTTAAGTTTAGGTCTTCTATCCATCTTTTATCAATTTTTGTGAGGGGAGAAAGGTGTGGGTCCAGTTTCAGTCTTTTACATGTGGATATTCAGTTCTCCCAGCACCATTTATTGAATAGAGATTCTTTCCCCCAGTATATGTTCTTGTTTGGTTTATTAAAGATTAGGTGGCTATTAAGATGTTAGTTTCATCTCTTGGTTTTCTATTCAGTTCCAGATGTCTATGTCTCTATTTTTGAGCCAATACCATGCTGTTTTGATCACTATGGCCTTATAATACAGCCTAAAGTTTGATAGGCTGATGCCCCCAGCTTTGTTTTTATTACTAAGAATTGCCTTAGCTATACGGGTTTTTTCCTGGTTCCACACAAAATGAAGAATTATATTTTCTAAGTCTTGAAAGTATGATGTTGGTATTTTAATAGGGATGGCATGGAATCTGTAAATTGCTTTGGGAAGTATAGACATTAAAACAATGTTGATTCTTCCCAGCCATGAGCATGGTATGTTCTTCCATTTGTTAATATCTTCTGCTATTTTCTCAGGGTTTTATAATTTTCTTTATGGAGGTCCTTCACATATTTGTTAGGTGTACTCCTAGGTATTTGGTTTTCTTTGAAGCTATTGTGAAGGGGATTATGTCCTTAATTAGCCTCTCATCTTGGCTCTTCTTGGTGTATACAAATGCTACTGACTTGTGGACATTGATTTTATATCCTGAGACATCACTGTATTTTTTAATCTCTTCCAGGAATCTTGTGGTTGAATCTTTGGGGTTCTTTAAGTATAAGATCATATTGTCAGCAAAGAGGGAGAGTTTGACCTCCTCTGGTCCCATTTGGATGCCCTTTATTTCCTTCTTTTGCCTGATCGAATTGGCTATAACTTCCAGCACTAAGTTGACTAATAGTGGTCATAGAGGATGACCTTGTCTGGTTCCGTTCTAAGTGGGAAAGCTTTCAGTTTTACTCCATTCAGTAAAATATTAGCTGTGAGTTTGTCATAGGTAGCTTCAATCATTTTAAGAAATACGCCTGTGGCTTATCGAGTAGGGTGCCGGCCCCATGTACTGAAGGTGGCGGGTTCAAACTTGGCCCCAGCCGAACTGCAAAAACAGAAAAATAGCGGGGCGTTGTGGTGGGCACTTGTAGTCCCGGCTACTCAGGAGGCTGTGGCAAGAGAATCACCTAAGCCCAGGAGTTGGAGGTTGCTGTGAGCTGTGAGCTCCATGGCACTCCTCCAAGGGCGATAAAGTGAGGCTCTGTCTCTACAAAAAAAAAAAAGGAAGAAAGAAAAAAGAAATGTGCCACCTATTCCTATACTGTTCAGTGTGCTAATTAGAAAAGGATGCTGGATTTTATCAAATGCTTTTCAGCATCTATTGAGAGGATCATATGGTCATTGTTTTTGCTTCTGTTGATATGGTGAAATACATTTATGGACTTGCAAATGTTAAACTATTCTTACATCCCTGGGATAAAACCTACTTGATCATGATGTATGACTTTTTTGATGAGAAGTTGTAGTCTATTGGCTAGAATTTTGTTGAGAATTTTTGCATCTATATTCATTAGTGAAATTGGTCTGAAATTCTCCTTTTTAGTTAGGTATTTTCCCGGTTTTGGTATCAGGGTGATGTTTGCTTTGTAGAACATGTTGGGGAAGATTCTTTCTCCTCAATAATTTTTTGGAATACTTTCTGCAGTACGGGAATAAGCTCTTCTTTGAAGTTTTAATAGAATTCTGGTGTGAAGCCATCTGGACCAGGGCATTTTTTTATTGTTTCTTTGATATCAGTGCTTTAAATTGGTCTGCTAATACAATTTTAAAATGGAACACAAAAACAAAAGTTCAATATTTATATGTGATACATTATTTTATTATTAAAGAATAAATTAATGAAAATATGCCAAGATTAGTTGTAGCTAAAGTTCATTTTAGTTTTTCATTTCAATTTTGTATTAAGTATCATCCAGTAAAATTCCCAATCTCATTCCTTGCTGTTAGTATTTACATATGAAGGAAACATGTTATGTAACTATGACTTTACGGGCTTGAGACTAGATGAAAGACAGTTTTTGTTTGTTTGTTTTTATTGTTAGGGGTTCATTGAGGGTACAAAGAATTAGGTTACACTGTTTGCATTTGTTAGGTAAAGTCCCTCCTATAATTGGGTCCCACTCCCAAGAAGTGTGCCATACACAGTGACCCCCATCCCCAGCCTCCTTCCCACTCTTAGCTACCTTGTTCCCCTTCCCCCCACCTTGAATTATTCTGAGTTTTTCTCCTCTCTCATGAGGAGATGTATTAAGATTACCTACTGGCTTTGTATTAGAGTTGAGAACATTGAATTCTTGCTTCTCCATTCTTGTGATACTTTACTAATGAAAGGCAGTTTTTAGAAAATACTAAATATTTGAACTGTTAGTCAATGAATAATTTGTTATATTGGCAAACAACAGTATTCACAAGGTACACCTGCCCAATAGTGGATAGAATAAGCATATCTTAAAGAATGTCAGAAGAGAAATCAACTAAAACCTTGTTAACATTACAATACTTATTCCCAGAGAAACAACAGTACACACTTTATATTACAGAACACATATCTAATAGTACTGTCTATTCACTGGTGAGAAAATTTTATTTTCCCCATCAAAATCAAATAAGCTACATTTTTAGGGGGGAGGAACACTTGAGTTTAGCTTCTAATTCAGGAGGGGCAACTGTAACTTTAATATACAAATAATGAAGTGTTTACTCACCTATGGACACATTAATCCTCAAAAAATTCAAGAAATTATCATAATAAAATCATGTAGTTTACCTTATTTTTAAAAGACAAAAAAGGTAAATTCAGAAAGCAAGTTTCACATTTCAGTTGAGTTTCTTTTTTACTAAGGGATCACTATACTTTTCCTCTGACTAGCCTTTCCATTAGTACATTTAAAATATAAAAAACAAAAATTTGACTAATACTTTAAGAAACACCTACCATCTAAATGAATTTATCATCTAAAATGAGTTTATCTGTATTCCATTTCTTTTATATAATCTGTATTAAATGTAAAAATGGAGAATTTATTTTGCTGGAAAATATTTTGTCAACGTATCCCAGCCTGACTTTGTGAAGATTTTATTATACCTCCAAGATGTCTTTTATTTCAGCATATTTCAAAACTGATTCGATAAATAACATTAAGAGTCCTATTTATATTACATCCATTTATACTCTTAAGATGGTCTCATCACTTTAAATTTTATGTGAACCTGTGAAATACATACCTCATATTTACAAATTGATGATTTAATGATAAATGTCTTTGTCATTCTGATTTCTTGTTTGCTAATTTTACTATTTCAGCAACAGCAAAATATATTTACTGTACTTGTTTCTATAAAATATTTCAACCTAAAGTAAGGGAACAATTTACAATTCCAACTTAATCCTACACTTGTATATATGGGAACTTAGGTCCTTTTCAATTTTTTTTTTTTAAATCCTGGTTAGTTTTATCACAGATACCAAGGGGAAAATTTACACTCATATTTTCACTTTCCTCATTCTCTCTTTAGAAACAACTATCTCCATCCTGAGTTAATTCTAGAAATGATTTAGAGATGAGATGATAATAGAATTTTCCGTATATTCCCGTTGGAATATTCTGACCTCAAAGAAATATGAGAGTTTTCAATATAATTCTGAGTTTTTAATCTCTGAAGAGAATGACCAATAACAAAACCAGTGACTTTTGTTGCCAATTTAATAACCTAATCTTCAGTAATCAACTTGATAAATGGTATTGACAATATATTTTAAGGATGTAATCATAGTATGTTTTCCATTTACAAATCCATGAATTCAGTAAGTATTTGCATTTTTCCATGCAAGGTGTTTAGTTACTCTATAGGAAAAAAAGGCCTTCTTAGCATATAATTGATATGTTTTTTGCTTCCCTTAGTAACAGCACTGAGTATTAAGTTATCTACTCGTTAATATGTTTGGAAAAATTCAACATAGCTGGTTCATTGCGAGTAATTTATAATTCTCTTGGGTTAAATAATTGGAGCTTTTGGAATATAAATAATTATAAACTCTCTTACTACAAAAGAGTACAAAACATGGTCTCCATGGTAAACACATATTAGAAAAAATGTGGCTTTGGAGCTAACTAAGGGACTCTGAAAGCAGTTCAATTGATTTTTGTGAACATCACTTCATTCATCTTTAAAATGGGGATAAAATACCTACTTCAATGAGTAAACATAATATGTACACCGTGTCTGGCACATAATCATGTTCACTACGTGAGAATGGGAGAGGTAGAAAGAAGAGATGATTATTATAATGTAGAAGTGGGACTGTAAACTAGTACAACCTTTTTGGAAGGAAGTATGGAAAATCCTCCAAAAAAACTCAAATTAGACCTCCCATTTGATCCTGCAATCCCATTACTAGGCATCTACCCAGAAGAAATAAAAAATCCTTTTATGATAAAGACATTTGCACTAGACTGTTTACAGCAGCTCAATTTACAATCACCAAAATGTGCCCACCAACCCAGGAATAGATTATAATACAAGCTGTGGTATATGTATACCATGGAATGCTATTCAACCATTGAAAGAGATGGAGACTTTACATCTTTTTCATTAACCTGGATGGAGGTGGAACACATTATTCTTAGTAAAGCATCACAAGAATGGAGAAGCAAGAATCCAATGTACTCAATTCTAATATGAACACAGTAGATAATCTAACACAAGGGGAGAGGGTAGAGGAATGAGAGATTGGGGAGAGGAGAAAAGGGAGAGAACTGAGGGAGTTACAGTGTATGACACACCTCTTGGGGGCAGGACACAATTACAAGAGGGACTTTACCTAACAGCTGCAATCAATGTAACCTAATTCTTTGTACCCTCAATGAATCCCAAACAAAAATTAAAAAGAAAAAAAAGAATTTTAATTTTTTTAAAAAAGAACTTAATGAGTCATTAGTGTGTTGTTATTAAAGATGTTACCCCATAATTAAATTTGCAGAAAGTGGAAGAAATTCAATTTTTACTTTTTTGCATAAGAACATCTTAACACTGCTATCACAGGGATATGGCATTTTTTTCTTGTATCTAAACTATCATCATCTATTTGCTATGCTACATCTTTTTTCATTCCCAATGCAGTAACCTTTTAAAAAAAGAAAAATGGAGAACAGCAGGGACAGATATTCTTTTAATCTAATATGACCCTTAATGTTCAATGCCTGTGTCCGGGACACTCTCCACAGTGAAAGACATTTTTTTTTTTCTTTCACTATCTGGAATTGACCAGAATCTTAAAGAAAAGAAAACTGTCTCATGAAATCTTTACTGTCTCTGGTAGTACATTTTCTACTCCTTCCTCTGAATGTATGCTACATAAAGCTTATTTCATAGATTAACAGCATTGGTTTCACTTGGGAGCTTGTTAAAAATGAAAACTCTCAGGCCTGATTCCAGACCTCTCAATCAAAAATCTTCATTTAACAAGAACCTCTGGTGATTTGTATGCACATTAAAGAGAGAAGTAATACTCTGGATACATCTGAATGTCCTCTTCCTCCTACTCAGCAAACAGGAGCTAATGTAGAGGACTGGAGAGTTCTTAGCCCAAAGAGGAAGGCATTCTATGCAGTCTCCCTGCCCTCAGCCTCTGTCTTCCATTCTACCTGGCCTGCCATTCCCAAGGTATTATTTGCAGCTTTAATAATATAGACTTTTTAAGTATTTCTTTCAACTTACAAAGTTCTTTCGGGTAAATTGTCTGAGTTAATTTTTATAACAATATTATAAAATAGGTTATATTATTTCCAGATGAGATGCATTCTCAGCACATACCTAACATCAGTTCTAAAAAGCAATAAAATCCAGTCTCTTAAAAAAATCTAACATTAAATATCACACTCCTTCCCCCATTCTCTTGCTGCAATCTTCAATTATTCTCCACTTTATGTTTTAAAAAATCCAACATGCTGACATAACCTGGCCCCACTGATATCTCCTACCAGACCACCCACATCAAAGCCAACCCTATGAGCTGGCCACACAGCTCAGCTGTAGTTACTCAGCCTTCCTTATTCACACATATCCCTTTCTGATAAACCCATACCATTCTGAGTTTTTTTTTAATGTTGCTAAAGAGCATTATTATACAAGAGGGATATAAATCATAGACTATGTCCTAAATTATACAACATAAATATTTTCAAGATTCCAAATTTCAAAATTTTGGATATGTATTAAGGAATCTTGAAATAATAATGCTTACTATCTTCATTTCCTAGATCCACCTACTAAGAAAGCCTAGAAAAAAATGATACCCCATTAACAATGTGTACAACCAACACCAAGATCTTTTCAATAACATCCAAATTTAAGAAAAGTAGAAGAGGCTCCTTTGAATATTAATGAATTCCAGTGCTAGAGTTGGAGGGGGCATGCAACATGAACCTTCCTGGAAGATAACAAACAGTAAGATACCAAATGGTAAGAAAATGCTCAAAAACTACAACAAAGGGGTCTGTCAAAGGGACACATTAAACTAAAATGGCTCCCAACAGCCAAGCTGGAACAATTTGAATAACAAAATTAATAAAGGAATATTGGATTTTAGTCCAAACTATAATGTAATATTTATGAATTTACACTGATATAAATAAATGACTGGACAAATAAACAAAAGGGAAGACAAAGCTCTCATACAAAAGAATTTCAGATAATATAGACAGCTTGACAAAATGAAGCTTAACTTCCCTCCATACACCCTTGAGAGCCACCTATGCTTAGTAACTTGCCTCCAAAAAGCAGGGTATGACAAGAAGCCAAAATTATAACTTTGTATTATAGTAGAAAAATCTGGTAAACACTAAATTAGTCATGGCTCATGGTTAATATAATCAGTGATAACTCAAGTTGGTAGCACGGACCTTGATATGAAGGAATGAGAATGAGGCCTCACCTCTGTGGCTTTCCTTCCCAGGTCCCATAACCACAGCCTAATTATGAGACATACATCAGATGAAGCCCCAATTGAGGGACACTGTTTTAAAAATGCTCAATGCTCTTTAAACAGTCAAGATTATCAAAAACAAGGACATTTTGGCTCAGCACCTGTGGCTCAACGGGCTAAGGCACCAGCCATGTACACCTGAGCTGGTGGGTTCAAATCCAGCCCGGGCCCACCAAACAACAATGACAGATGCAACCCAAAAATGGGGCCGGGTGTTGTGGCAGGCACCTGTAGTCCCAGCTACTTGGGAGGCGGAGGCAGGAGACTCGCTTGAGCCCAAGAATTGGAGGTTGCTGTGAGCTGTGATGCCACAGCAGTCTATCCAGGGTGACAGCTTGAGGCTCTGTCTCAAAAAAAACAAGCAAAAAAAAAAAAAAAAAGGATATTTGGAAAATATATCATTAACCAAAGGCACCTAAGGAGATACCACAACTAAGTGTAATAAGATATTCTAGATAGAATCCTTGAACAGAAACATCTCATTGAGTAAAAAGTAGTGACATCCGAATAAAGCATAAAATTTGGTTAATAGTTACACATCACTGTTTCTTTAACTGTGACAAATGTACAATAGTAATTAAGATGTTAGCAATAGGGGAGCTTGGGTGGGGATATATGGAAGGCCTCTGTATTTGAAACCAAAGATTCTCTAACAGAACATATTTATTTAAATTTGTTTAAAATAACAAAATAATACATGAGAAAATCCCATGAAGGTTATGTCAAACAGTTGGATGAAAATATTTCAGATTGTATATGAAGCCCGCACACTGTACCCCATGATTGCACTAATGTACACAGCTATGATTTAATAAAAA
>CAUYRH010127371.1:0-15811 GCA_963574655.1 Perodicticus potto | reverse complement strand
AAAGGGAGAATATCAGACCAATTTCACTAACAAATTTAGATGCAAAAGTTCTCGATAAAATCCTAGCCAATAGATTGCAGCTACACATTTAAAAATCATTCATCACAATCAAGTAGGTTTCATCCCAGGGATGCAAGGCTGATTTAACATATGCATGTCCATAAACATAATTTACCATATTAACAAAAGCAAGAGTAAAGACCATATGATCCTCTAAATAGATGCAGAAAAAGCATTTGATAAAATTCAGCATCCTTTTCTAATCAGAACACTTGAGAATATAGGAATAGCTGGCACCTTTCTGAATCTGATTGAAGCCATCTGTGACAAATCCACAGCTAATATTATACTGAATGGAGTAAAATGGAAAGTTTTTCCACTTAGAACTGGAACCAAACTAGGTTGTCCTCTGTGGCCACTATTATTCAACATAGTGCTACAAGTTTTAGCCAATACAATTAGGCAATTGCCATAATGTGGAAACAGCCTAAATGCCCACAAATCAAGGAATGGATTAACAAGCTGTGGTGTATGTATACCATGGAATACTATTCAGCCACTAAAAAAGATGGAAACTTTCTATCTTTTGCATTAACCTGGATGCAGGTGGAACACATTCTTCTTACTAAAGCATTGCAAGAATTGAGAAGCAAGATTCCAATGTACTCTATTCTAGTATGAAGGCATCATTTGAGCTAATACAAGGTGGGGTAGGGGAATGAGCAAGTGGGGAGAGGGGGGAGTATGGGGGTCACTGTGTATGGCACCCCTCTTGGGGGCAGGACACAATTATAAGAGGGACTTTGTCTAACAAATGCAAACTGGGTAACCTAATTCTTTGAACCCTCAATGAATCCCAGACAATAAAATAATAAAAAGAAAAAAATTATAAAAAGATAAAAAATAAAAATGCAGAAAAAGCCAAAACCAAAAACAAAACCCTTTAAGTAGACACATGATAACAAAATGCAGACTATCCAACAGATAGGGAAGATATTTAAAGGAGCCTGATGGAGAACACAAATTACCTTAAAGGAGCAAGAAAAACAGACAGCAACTAATTTACTAACAACATTAGTTAATATTAGGAGATATTAGAATGATGTATTCAATGTTCTAAGAGAAAATAATTGTCAATTTAGTATTCTATATTCTGCAAATGTCTTTTTTTTTTTTTTTGAGACAGAATGTCAGTATGTCACCCTCCGTAGAGTACCATGGTGTCACAGCTCACAGCAACCTCAAACTCTTGGGCTCAAGCAATTCTCTTGCCTTAGCTTCCCAAGTACTGGGACCACAGGTGCCCACCACAATGCCTGGCTATTTTTTGTTGGAGTTGTTATTGTTGTTTAGTTGGCCCAGCCTGGGTTCGAACACACCACTTTCGGGGTACGTGGCTGGTGCCGTAACCACTGTGGCATGGGTGCTGAGTCTCTGCAAATGTCTTTCTAGTGTAAGATTAAAAGAAAAATATTTCCAGAAAATTTGAAACTGAATGTTTACAACTAAAGGACCTTCCTAAGAGACATCTTTAAAAAATCTACTTTAATTAGGAAAAAAATGGCCCCAGATGCAAGCTTTGATAAAAGGAGGAATGAAGAGCAAGAAAGTGTGGTGGGGAAACACAGTGACTGACTCTTTAAATCTCAATAATAATGTGTGGTGGGGTTGAGCATTGCTTATAATGTACATAAAAACACATAAAAGATGGTTTCACAAGGACCTTTGCGGTATAGTGAAAATTTGGATACCATAATGTTCATTTAATGACAACAAATTAGTTCAATAAATTATGGTACATCAGTTTAACAGAATTCCATGAAGCCATTTTAAATAAAATTCTACAAATATATTTTCTACATACTTTTACCATACTTTGGTAAGTGAAAGAAAGTAATCTACTAAAAAGATAGATACAGTTTCAGATACTTTTTTGTTTTATTGTTGTTTGTTTCAGACAGTCTCAAGTCTCACTCTGTCACCCTAGGTAGAGTGCCATGGCATCATCATAGCTCACAGCAACTTCAAACTTGAGCAATCCTCACCTTAGCCTCCCCAGTGACTTGGACAGTCACCTGCCACAACTGCGTTAGTTTTCTATTTTTAGTAGAGACGAGGTTTCACTCTTGCTCAGGCTGGTCTCAAACTCTTATGCTCAAGTGAACCTCATGCCTCAGCCTCCTAGAGTGCTAGAATTACAGGTGTGAGCCACCCTGCGCAGCCATAATTTCACATTAAACATATAAGAAAAGGATTGGAACAGTATTCACTGAACATACTAACACTTATCGCTGAGAGGTGGAACTATAATTTATTTGTGTTTGTATTTTCTTTTTTTTGCCATCATTTATATTTTTCACATTCTATATATTAACTTTAAAAAAACAGTCTGGTGCAGAGGCTCACACCTGTAATTCCAGCGCTTTGGAAGGCTGAGGAGAGAGGATCACCTGAGGCCAGGAAAGAGTTCAGACCAGTGTGAGAAGCATAGTAAGACTTTGTGTCTCTATTAAAAAAAAAATGTAAAAGTTATTCCGGTGTGGTAGTCCACCTGTAGTCCTTAGCTATTTGGGAGGCTGAAGCAGGAGGATTGCTTGATCATTTGAGCCCAGGACTTTGAGGATGCAGTGAGCTATGATCGTGCCACTGCACTGTTACCTAGGTGACAGAGAAAGTCTTTGCCAGATTTATAGCAGTTTATAACTGTTTATAAAAGTTTTAAATTTAAAGAAAAATTGCTTAGATAGTATAAAGATTTTGCATATAATGAAACCTGCATTTCGTTACCTCTATTATTAATATGTTACATTAGTGCAATTTACTAATACTAAGAAAACAATACTGACATACTGTTAACTAAAATTCATCCTTTATTTAGGTTACCTTTGTTTTTACCTAATCTTTTTTTTCCCCCCTATTCCAAGATCCCACCCAGTATACATTACATTTCATTGCCATGTGTCTGTAGGCTCCTCTTGGCTGTGACAGTTTTTCTTGTAAGAGGTTTCACTATTGGAATTTTGTGATATTTTTCTCATGATTGACTGAGGTTATAAGTTTGGAAGAAGAAGAGCAGAGGCAAAGTGTTATTTTTATCACATCACAACACATCAGAGGTACATATTTTCAACATCATTTAGCACTATTTATGGTGGCCTTGATCGCTTGACTAAATAGTGTTATCAGATTTCTCTGTTGTAAAGTTATTCTTTTTTTCACCCTCATTTTCCATACTGTCTTTGGAAGAAAGTCTATGTGTTTCTATACAGTCCTCTTTGGAAGGAAGCCCACACTTGAGTGAAGAATGATATTCCTCCTCCCTGAGGGTGGAGCATCTATTTAAAATATTTGGAATTCCTCTCCATGAGAAATTTGTTTTTTCCTTCCCATTTATTTATTTAATCATTTACATCAGTATGGACTGATGGATATTTATCTTATACTTTGGGTCTCATCTCATACTATACTTGTCACTACAGCTGTTCTGTGTCTAACCATTTGCTGGTTATTCACTGGCTTTTTGTATTCCTTTGATGTACTCCATGAACATGGTTTGTTTTTGTTCGGGTTCTGGTTCTGGTTTGGGTTTTTAGCATTTCTTATTCTCTGGCACTACAGAATGTTCACAACTTATCTTGAATATTTTACTACCATCCTCAAGCAAGTCATTTCTCTAAGCATTCTTGGTTTCTATAAGAAAAGAATGTTATTAGAAGCCAAGATTTGGGCACTAGATGTGCTCATTTCTACAATATCGAGTCTTCCAATCCATGAACACAAAATATCTCTTCATTTCTTTACCTGTTCTTTGATTTCTTTTGTCAGAGTTTTGAAACTCTTCTAATAGATTCTGTACACATTTATTAGATTTATGCCTTTTTTGGTATTATTGTTTTTTAATTTCAAGTTCCATTTTGCATTGCTGGCATATAAGAAAGCAATTGACTTTGTATGTTAATCTTGTACCCTATAATTACTTATTAGTTTAGTATAGGGTTTTTGGGGGGGGGTGTGGTAGTTTGGGGGTTTTTTTGATGATTTTCTAGGTAGACAATCCTGTTGTCTATGTTTCTTCTATTTTTTAAGAAAGAATCTTATTGCAGTGGTTAATACTTCCAATATGATGTTGTATGTGCACTGTGTGTGTGTATTTGTATTTATTCTATCTATTCATCTTTTCTTTTCTTTCTTTGAGACAGAATCTCACTCTGTCACACCAGCTGGAGTGCAGTGGCATCATCTATAGCTCACTGCAATCTCCAACTCTTGGGCTCCAGAGATCCTCTTGCCTCAACTCCCTGAGTAGCTGGGGCTGCAGGTGCATGCCACCACACCCAACTACATATATATTTTCTTAGTTCTGTTACTTCTCTTCAAATCTTTGTTTAGTGAATCATTTCATTTATAAGACTTTTATATACTTTTAAATATTTTCTATCATTTAAAAAATTGCTCGTTTTGAAATATTGGACCTTTTTTCTTTGCCCCTATCATCCCTCTCCTGCTCAATTTGGATTCTGCCCCCAGAGGTTTCTCCTTGATGCTCAGCTATTTTCAGAAATGGAGCTCCAGTGTGTTAGTTTTGAGAGTTTATAGGCCTCACACCCCTCTAGCAACTTCCTTCTCATTCCTTAACATGAGCCCAGGGGTGGGAAACCTGGGGCCTTGAGGGTGCACGTGGCCTTCTTGAGTATGATCTTTTGGCTGAATCCAAATTTTACAGAGCAAACCTTTTTTATAAGGGGTGCAGGTTTTCATGCCTCCTTTGGTGCTTTAAAAAGAACAATCTTGAGATCAGAAGGCTGCAGGCTTTTCATTTGCTGAACTCCCTGCTAGTTTTGCTGTTGACCTAGCACTGGTGTTCTCTCTCCCCCCGCCCCCTTTTTCAGGGTTTCAGGGATTACTTGCTGGCAGTTTAGGCGGCCTCCCATTCTCAGAGGTTTCAGATGCTCTGTTGTCTTCCCACTATTTCCTCCTACACAGATGCTGATATTAAGTTGGCTTTGTTCCTTCCTGCTTATATTTTGGGGTTCGTAAGGATTCCTTTCCACCTCGCTATGTTATAGCTTATCATCTGGGATTGTTGCTGTTACTGTTGTTTGCTTATCCTAGATGTTTTACCAGTTTCTTATGAGGAGATTCACAGACTACACTCCTCCATATTTGTCTTTCTAAAGTCTTCAATATTATATATCATGGGGGGGGGGTTAATGTATTTAACAATACATCTTAAACTTTTCCTATATTTTAAAGTCAATAAAATTGTAGGTTGGAATGATTACAGATGAGAGGTTAATTTTTCCTTCTATGTATCTTTTGTGTTTTAAAATTGGTTTCTTTTTGGCTTTCTTAACCTAAAATTATTCACAAATGTTACTCTATTCCTACCTCCCCACTGAAGAGTACTCTTGAACTTAAAAATCTCATTTAGACTTGAAATAATGACATTTGTAATGACTGTCCAATGTTTTGAAACCAAACATATGGATTAATTCATAACCATATTTATTACTGTGCTTTATATTCTAAGATTCTAGTTGAAGCTGTAGCCCCTTTCTTATTCTATGATCAGCAGTCCAATTTAACAAACTGGATGCCAATTTTCTGGATGTAGTCCACAAACAAGTTTTGTTTAGCCTGCTCAGCATTTAAAAAAAACTAAGAAAACAGTTGTCAACATTTCAAAACCAGACTTTACAAATTCAGATTTCTGCTGTTCTAAAAAATTGAAATCCGGTGCCATTATGCCCACTTTGTACCCTGATTAAAAAGAGAACGATTCTTTCCTCCCAGATAGCTTCTCTCATTTGTTACCTTCCAGTTCCCATGATCTATGGAGTAGTTTCACTTTGAGTTCAACTTCTTATACTGGCTTACACTACGAATATGTTCTGATGACTTTTTCAATGTTTCTACTTAGATATCTTGGAGGCTCTCTAAAATCCACACAGTCAAAATCAAACTTATTTTTTTAAAAACAATTTTCTTCCAGTATGTGACCTAGTCAATTTTAGTAGATTCTTACAGTTATTCAATTTTTTTTTTTTTTTTTTTTTTGCAGTTTTTGGCCAGGGCTGGGTTTGAACCCACCACCTCCGGCATATGGGGTCAGCACCCTACTCACTGAGCCACAGGCACCTTCAAATTTTAAAAAACCCTTAGTGTTCTTTCCTCCTCATTCATCCTGTTCACACCTCTACAGTCATATGCAAAATCATGACATGTTTTGCTTTCACTGTTCCCAATATTTTTAACTTCTTTGCTTGCTGACACCTGAAAAACTCCTATTTTCCAAGAAGACGTAAAAATCATTCAATCTTCAAATATCTTGTCTGCCTCAAGGAGTGTTTAGTAATTTCCTTCAAAATACAGGCACCTCAAGTACATAATATTTATTTACTGTGGGCTTTCCTATTGGACTATGGATTCTGTAAGGACAGAGATTATGATTTAGTCATCTTTGTATTACCAGTATTAAACACAAAAAGTTTGAAGCTCAGTAAGTGAGTCAAATAAACACATGAATTTTACAAATCCTTCAAAAGGTTCCTTCGTATCACATGATTTCACCTTAAAGTTTCTATGTTTCAATCTTTAGTTAAATTGACTATTGAAGGGCACTTTTTTGGTGGTTACTCTGGGTTGATATTAATACTAGAATGATTTTAAGTTTTGTACCAAATTACTACAAAGTTAAATGTCTATGTCAAAGGAAAATTTGACTTCATTATTAAAATATGAAGGGTCTTTTTGCAACTTAAAAACTTTAAATATCTAAAGATGCCAGGTACTAACTCTGAAAGAAAATGTATAAATGTATAAGTATTTATAAAACAGATCCCATAGGGGCAACTGAACAGCTGTTGAAAGATCTGGCACATCACTATGCCAGCCTGAATTTAATGACCTACATGTGAAGGACTACATATCCAATTACTAATCCTCCCTCAGCTACTTTTTGCCCTCATATGGAGGCAGCTGAAAAAAGATGCCCTACTAACAGATCAGAAATGGACCCAGACTTCACTGCCAACATTCAGTCCACAAAGATCTTTTAGATTTGACATAAGTAAGAAATGGAAAGGAGCCCACAAGAATGCTATAGCTGACAGTTTTTCCAAGTAAAATTCTAGGGTTTAAAGTACAAGTGACTTTAGTTTTGTGACTAGATTCATATTAGTTTTAATCCTTTTAGAGAATCTCAAATTCTGGGTTTAATTTCCTATTCATTGAAGGCTTTAAGCAGCTAAATTTTTTTTAAGCATCAAGAATCATTTAATTCAGATTCCTTTCCAAACTGAGAAGGCAATCTTCTATTCAAACCTTCAGATCTCATTCTGATCTTCAAATTCTGCAATAATCACCTATTAAAAGAAGAGCCAAACAAAAAACTAAATAGAAAACGACAATCTATGAGATTGTGTTTCATTTCTCCCTCAGTTGGTCTATATATAGAAAAAAGATTAAATAAGGTCAAATATTATTAACAATGAAATGTCACCTGATATTTTGGAAAATAGCTCCAATAATGAATAAAGAGTAAAGCTATGGCTATTTCACTTAAGCCATAAAAAAGACTTAGAAATTATAAATTTAAATGTAACTTACTATGAATTCGATTCACTTTTTAAATTGAATTATCCACTCGAGTTATGTAAAATTATGTGATATTGTAACCTTTTTTCTGTATAAATTATAAACAATTTAGACAAGAGATGCTTTCATTTTCAACACAGAAAAATTAAGAGCCCTTTGTCTATTTTGCCTTTTTGATTTTAAAAAGGGCCTATTACCCGCCCCCCCAACACGCACAAATATGCGAATGAATTCATGCCTACTGGTATAGTTGCACTCACAACAGGAAAACCAGTCAGCGCTGCAACTACATCCCACTCCCCAACCTCTACCTCCAGACCCCGCCCAGTGAAAAACCCTCCCCTTTCTCCTGCTGCGGGTCCGAACTTGGCGCAGTTCAATGACGTAAGGAACAACCGCCATAGCTTCCACCGGATAACTACCGCCCCTGCCTCTGGGAGTTGAAGTTTCTGAGGAAGGACAAGAGAGAAGTGTTGAGACACTCCAGAAAGGCTTTCTGTGCTCACACGTTCCCATCAATCGCTCAATCTGGTAAGTTTCCTGGCACCGGAGCTGGCACTCGCCTGCCTCCTGATACCTTTCGGGTGTAAAAGGAGCGCGTGCCATGCTGCCCAGGGCGGGCAACAAGGATTTCCGGGGGAGAGGAATACGGGGCTGTAGAAGCGGCTGCCTCGACGCAACTCAAAGGAAATGACGTTGATGGTAGCGGCCTCCACGGCACGCCTGTCCGCTTCCTGGTTCGCCAGCTGCGGCCTAGACCCGCCTCTGCGGCGCGTTCGTGGGCGGGGCCCGGATGAGAGCGAGGGCCAGGCGCTGCCCGTCCGCAGTGCGGCGCGTTTGGCTAGCGTTTGCTTTGGGGGTCGGGGTCTGGTCTCCGGTTTGTGAACAGTGTGAGTTTGCAAAGGAGAAGGAAATCTGGACTCTGAAGGGTCGCAAAACGAGTTGTGGTTATGTCACTTCTTGGCTAGAGACCTAGGGCAGACGCTTTTACTCTTTAAACCTGCTGTACCTCGTTTCTCCTACGAGGGGCTGACGTGGATGAGCTCTGAAATGTAGAGAGCCCGAAGGGAACTTGCTGCAGGGGCTCGTAGGCCCTCTTGGTGGTGAGCTGAAGATGATTTTGAGAAGATCGAAGTGTTACTTGATCTCACTGACATATTTTAAATTGGGTTTTTTTCCCCCTAGAGATACAAAGTATAAAGCTACAGATTACTTTGTCTTTTTTTTAATAGAACCTCTTTTCCCCCTTCATCACTACCCTTCGCCCAACGGGCTTGACAGCTGAACAAAGGGCTTTAGTTAGGTCAGCGCGTTTTTAGAAGAGTATTTCTTCGCTGTCACTGTCAGGTCATTAATTTCATTACGCAACTATTCCAGAATTCCTTTGTATCTTTCTGAAAGGGAGGCCGTGCCATAAATTTATAAGAGAACTGTTTAGCCTGTTTGAGGAACTCTTACAAGTTTTAAAAACTTTATTCCTTTGGATTTCACTGATTAATGAAGTGTGTCTTCCCTGCTGTAAGCTGTGCTAAGAAATGGAAGTACAAGGAATGTTCAGATACTTTTTTATATATTCATCCCACCCACCTCAAATGGCCTTAGACATCTTTTTTTTTACTTCTGAAAACCATTATCTGTGAATGAACCCCCCAATTTTTTATTTTATGCTAAATAAAATTTCACACAAATATTTCTATAATTACTGTAAAATATTCTTAAATATTTGTTGAACTTAGTTGAAAGCATGAAAATGCACTCTGCGTTATTGCATGTGAGGGAGGAACACAAAACTCTGCCACACAGATATTATAAATTATTGCTTAAACTAAGACAATCAGTCTTAAGTACTGTATTTTGCTTAACAGGTAATCTGAACAAATTAGTACATAATGCAGCATATGTACATTAGGATTATACTTAGGATATACAGTGTGAGTTGGTAGCTATTTTTATATGTAAAGTATACTGTAAGCAATTTATAAAATAACAAGCTAGCACAATTTTTTGCCGCATTCCACTTATTTGTGTCTCAATATGTCTAGCATACGTAAAGCTTTAAAAGATTGACTTAGTACAATGTGTTTTCTTAAGTGGGAATAGCTAAAAAATAAAGATGATGATGGTGATGAGGTTGAGTAGCTCATGACCTTTCCTTGCATTTAATAGGTTGCTTAAAAAAGTTACCATGATAAGTCAAGTTAAATTTAACTTGCGACTTCTTAGATGGGAAAGGCAAATGCTCCCCCTGGTGTACATGAGCTGTAAAACCTTACCTTTTGTGAATGTTCACGTTCCAGAGCTAAGACAACTAGCCAAAAATAATGCCATTGATAAGCAGAAATGTACATTATTGGAATATTAATTATTATTTCACGAAGAGAGATATTTGTTGCTTGTGAATTTTAATTGTGCTTTTAAGTTTTCTTGTTGAGTTTGATGGGTCTTAAATTTTCTCCATCCAATATTGTTTTGGACATATGGATTGCTGAGTTTTATTTAATGTACTGTGCATTGGAAAGAAAGGAAAATAAAATTGATCCTGGGGATTGCAATATATATATACATATCTAGATAGGTAGATAGATAGATAAAGCTATATAGATATTTTTAAATTTTTTTCCTTCTAATCATTTTAGGCTTACGGAGTTTCTCCTGACTCCAGTTTTTTAAATTGAATGCTTAGCTTATTTTCTAGCTTTAGAAAAAATTAATGAATGCATTACCTTTACCCCCCTGTATCTCTTTCATCCTGTGGCTTACTTTCTCCATGTTATTTTCTGTACTATTTCTCTGTCTGTATTTTGAGTCAGATTGTCAGGATGTTTTCTAATTCATTAATCACCTCTTGGACTGCAGGTAATCTTGAGTTTATCTCACTTATTGAACTTTTTGTGTCTTCATTTTCTAATTTTCAAATCATTTTTCTTTTTCATGTGTTCTTATTTTTCCATTTTTTAATAGCTTTTGTGTCACAATTTTGTTTTTTGTTTTTATGGTTCTTTTTTTATTTCTCTGAAATATTTTAACTAAATTTATTGTAATGTCATTTTTAGATTGTGTTATTTTTAATTTGTATAGAGTGAATTTATTTTCTGATTATTGTTTAAAATCAGTTCTGTAATTTTGCTTTGCAGATTCATCTTGAATAGAGTTATTACCTCTCCTTTCATAACCTGCCTCTTGATCCCTACTGATACCTATCTACTACTTGACCTTTAACCCTGTTCTGTGTTCCAGTACACAGCAGATTTTTTTTTTTAACTTTATTCAAATTAACATGAGGATACAATATTTGGGTTACATTGTTCTGACTTCCAGGGTAAAGTTCCATTGGTAGAAGAGCCCCTCAACCAGGGGGCGTGTCATAGGTGAGATCCCGCCTCCTGCCCACCCTCCTACACAGCACATTCTTACAGGAGTGATTCAGATTGAAATCGTATAGTAAGTTCATATGTCACATTATGGTCCAGGATGTGACTGAGAGGCTGTGTCTGCTTTTTTCAGGCTTCCCCCAAGTACTCAGTTTTATATAAACCATAGTCTACTTGTACCTGTTTTCAGACATTTTTTTAGGGAAGGAGAAAGTCCACCCCAAGCCTAGTTTCAGCTCATCTGTCCCCATTTTCCTGCCTTATATTATTATTATTCTCCCTATTTTGAAGATGAAGAAATTTATAGTCTGACTGCCCAGTAGAACCAACAAGAGCAGTATCTGTTCCACTTCTTATTTTTGGTTTTGAGAGAAGCTGTACCTTTTTTATATCTCCTTTTTATATTTTATCTACTGTTTTCATGTGTTTCAAGATTGGGAGGGAGGTTGCCTCAAAGCACAAACTTTTGGCAACCATCTCTGGAAAGTCTGTTCAAATTTTTTGAGTCAGTGGCATAGAAATAGACCTAGAGCTATTTTTTCTTCTTTTTCAGTGACACAGGTCTTCTCAGAGCCTCTTTCAACAGGATTAAAGCATCATAGTTCTATTACACTCCTTGGAAACCTCATTTTCTAAATAAGGTTTCAGGTTACTAAGGGTAGCAGATATAGATTTGGGTTTGAATCCTAACATCCATCATTCAACAAAATATTTGTGAGTATGTACTTTGTGCTGCATTTGTAATTCTTGGCAAATTAACCTCACTGTGCCTTCTTCCTTTGTAAAGTAGACATAATGTTATCTATCTAATGGGGTTGTTTCAAGGATTAAATTAGTTAATAAATTCTTTATTAAGCACAATAAGACTTAATGTTTACTATTATTATTTTTATTACTTTTAAAAATACTTTGTAATATTGTATTTGCTCATTTATTTATTCTGCCAATATGTAATAAGCATCTACTAAGTGCCAGTCACCGTATTAGTACTGGCCATATAATATTGAGCAAAAGCAGACATCATCCCTGCTCCCATGGAGTTTACAGTGTAGGGTCAAATTTGAGTCTTTATTTCTAAGGGGTGTCTCCCAAACTGAGTATACTGTTTGATTAATGTAATAAGGAAAATTTGTGAACTCTTACTTAGAGTGCTAGACAATTCTTTCCCCCTTTTAGAAGTTTTGTGATCTAGGAAAGTGACAGGGCTTTTGTAACCTCCAAAGCACACATCTCCTTGAAATTTCTTGTCTCTCAATCAAAATTAGGTATATTTCTAAGTTTGCTTAGTTATCCTAATATATCTTATTACAGCATTGCACTTTAAAGAAAGTGGGAACGATATAATAAAACTAATGTCTAAATTATGTTTTGCAAACATCTTTGTTTGCACATAGATGTTTCCATTACCTAAATCTTGGGAGACTGTCTTTTTTCTTTTAGCGTCTTTGCACAGACTTGTTAGCTATCCCTCTATGAAAGAAGATTTGCAGAATTTTCGTTAAGGCCAGTAGAACGTTTGGTAGCATCATGCCTAATCTTTGGTAGAGATTAATAAAAAGTACATTTCTGAGTTTCGGTATTGATAATCTATTAAAGAGAAAAAGAATCTCACTGTTTCTAGTCTTTCCTTAAACTGAAGGTAAGTTTAGTTCTAGTCAATAGGTATAATGATGTGAGTGGTTAACTTCAAATAAAGATATGTTTGAGATGACCTAAACATTCCAAAAAGTCAGACTGATTATGAAATCAAGTTCCATGTTTTGTTTTATAGCCATGACTAAAGAGGAATATTTATAATTAACCTGTTTACCATGAAATATGTTAGAGGGTGGAAACCAAATTTGTTGTCTGTCCTCTTCAAAGTTTACAAAGATATAACATCTCTTTTGTCAAAAACCTTTTGTGTGTGTACACCTAGATAATGAAATAACATTCTTATTTCCCTTGTTCTGTAGCATTAAAGAAGACTACAGTAAAGGTTTTTCCATCTCTGTTTTAAAATGATATTTTTTCATAAACAATGTATTTTCATTTTATAAAATATAGAACATGCAGAAAACCATGGGTAAGAAGTGAACATAAGTTTGTGTATATACTTTTTAAAAGCAATTGGATATAAATATCTGTATGTATTGGTTTTTTGTTTTGATTTGCTTATTTAACATATTATTTCCCCTTATCACTAAATAATTTTGGCTTTTCATTATTAAACCTAACACTGTGATGTGTATACTGTAGTGCATATTTTTGTGTACATTTCTGATTCATTTACAGGAATTAGTCTAAAGAAATAAATTACTGGATCAAAGGGTATCACTGTTTTAAATCTTTTAAAATGTCTGTGTTGCCTTCTGAGAAGATTATACCATGGCACAGCATAGTATATAAAAACACCTTATGTCTTCAGACCTTTATCAGCATTGCCAAAGAATGATATTTAATTGATGTTAGGTGATATTTAAATGGTATTTGCCAATAAATGGCATTTAATTGTCTATATTTGCATTTCTATGTATTACTAACAGGATTTAATTTTAATCATATCTGTTGGATGTTTGGGATTTTTTACTTTTTTATATATTTTTAAGTTGTCTGATGTCAAAAATTGCTTTTCGGTTTTTCAGAGTCACCAAATAATGTCATCTGAAATGCTGCCAGCTTTTATTGAGTCTTCTAATGTTGAAAAAAAGCAAGACTTAAGTGAAGATCAAGAGCAGAGCCAGAAGCCACCATTAGGTCAAGGGTTTGAACCAATATCTAAACGGCAAATGAAAAAACTCATCAAACAGAAACAATGGGAAGAACAACGAGAACTCCGAAAGTACGTGTTTCTAAAGTGTCTGCTCCATTCCTCGTCTTAAGTGTGAATGTTCGATCTTGTATATCCCTTTGTCTCCCTAAAAGTGATTGTGTTAATTAAAATTAGGGTTATACATATACTTAGCTATCACCGTCAACTGGCTGTTAAATTTTACTACACGTGCTTTGAATTATATTATTGCAATATTTTAAAGCAGTGTTGATGAACTTGCACTCAATACTTCCCCCCCCCCCGAATCTATTGTGAGTAGCAGCTCAGTTTTTGAAACAATCATCTTCGAGAAGGGATGTAGTTAGTAGCCATGTCCTAGATGTAGAATCAAAATAACCAACTCAGAAAGATCAAGTTTTAGCCTGACTTTGATTTTTGTTAGAAGAACCATTTCAGGTTTGGGGGAGAACATTTAGGCTGAATTTGTTACTGTATAAATGCCAAAATTTACTGAGAGAAAATAATCTTTAGTTACTATAAATCAGAGAAAAAGTACGTGAAAATACACCACATAAATGTTTTAAAATCTTGTAGAGGATGAATGATGAAAGTAAAATTCGTCATAACTCCCAAATTCAGTATCTAAAAAGTTTTCTTGGAGATACTGGAATACCAATAACAAATGAACCTATTGAGGTGGTATAGTTAGGATTTAGATAGATTGAGAGACAGATGAGATTTTTGCAAGCTCATTTCCTTCCTATCTAAAGCTTTTAGCTGGGTATGTCAATAGCCATCGGTTTACAGAAGTGGCAGTTTCATATGGTTTAACTTAATTACTTTAAAATGTTTTATTTCTCTATTTAGAAGACTCTTATGAATATCTGAGAATACAGATAACAAAAAGTTATTTTAATTACTAATTTTAGACAAAAGCGAAAGGAAAAACGCAAGAGAAAGAAATTAGAGCGACAATGTCAACTGGAATCAAAATCAGATGAAAATGACAGAAAACGTATTCGAAGACATGCTGTTCACAGCACCCTCCGCCTTATCATTGACTGTAGTTTTGATGACCTGATGGTTTTAAAGGTATTCTGAATTATTACTATGTACAGAAAAATTCTGCGGGCAAACTAGGCTGAATCATTCTTGCTTTTATGTGTAATATCACTTTGATATAAACTTATGTACTAAAATGCATCTTAAGTTTTTCCAAATCTCTGCCCTCTAAGTTAAATTAGCTAGTAAATTGCTTTTGCTATACAAAGCAAAGTTTAATATTTTAAATCGCACACAGACTTTTTGGACAACCTGTGTATGTATATTTATGTATACGGGTGTCTATGTATGTGGAGATAGGGGAGACAGAGACACACACGTTTCATCATTAGATAATAAAGCTAAATAACGGCTCAGCACCTGTGGCTCAGCAGGGTAAGGCACTAGCCACGTACACCTGAGTTGGCGGGTTCGAATCCAGCCCAGGCCCGCCAAACAACAATGATGGCTACAACCAAAAAATGGCCGCGTGTTGTGGTGGGTGCCTGTAGTCCCAGCTACTTGAGAGGCGGAGGCAAGAGACTCGCTTGAGCCCAGGAATTGGAGGTTGCTGTGAGCTGTGATGCCACAGCACTCTATCCAGAGTGACAGCTTGAGGCTCTGTCTCAAAAAAAAAAAAAAAGATAAAAAAAATAAAGCTGAATAACTATATATTCATAATCATTGAGATCTGTGGGGTTTTACCAACATCATTGGTAAGGCGTGAGAATTATAATATGGCTCTCAAAGAATTGTCTGTTAAGAGAGTAGTTTTCATGACCTACCATTCTAAATAGATCTCAAAGAATTATTTGTCTTTGTCTGTTAAGAGAGTAGCTTTCATGACCTGGCATTCTAAATAGATACAAAATATGAAATAATGGGTCACTTACAGAGTATTTATTTGTATTTTTTCTTTTTTTTTTTTTATTGTTGGGGATTCATTGAGGGTACAAGAAACCATGTTACACTAGTTGCATTTGTTGGGTAAAGTCCCTCTTACAATCGAGTTTTGCCCCCAAAAGGTGTGGCACACACCAAGGCCCCAAGA
>CAUYRH010127370.1:0-16957 GCA_963574655.1 Perodicticus potto | reverse complement strand
AGCCTCAAGCTGTCACCCTGGATAGAGTGCCATGGCATCACAGCTCACAGCAACCTCCAATTCTTGGGCTCAAGTGAGTCTCCTGCCTCCGCCTCCCAAGTAGCTGGGACTACAGGCACCCGCCACAGCGCCCGGCCATTTTTTGGTTGCAGCCACTGTTGTTGTTTGGCGGGCCCAGGCTGGATTCGAACCCACCAGCTCAGGTGTACGTGGCTGGCGCCTTAGCCCGCTGAGCCACAGGCATTTTTCAAAGAGATTTTGGGAGTGTATACTTTTGAGCAAATCCACCACTACTAACTTGCCATTTTCTACTATGTTAATGAATACTGACCATGAATCCTTAAAAGAAATGATTAAACAGAGTGCTTAAAATTCCAGTTCTATCACTTTTGTGCCATCTCAGACCTTATTTAAGTCTCTGTTTCTTCCTAAATGTATTTTTTTTAAAAAACATTAGTCTCTACCTCTAGGATTACTGGGAAAATCAAATGAGATCATCTTTGCAAAGGATTTAGCAGTGGCAAGCACACAGTAAACCCTCCCTGATGTGTTATTACTAGGCAATCCAGAACAGATAAAATCATGAAATCTGCTTGATGCCCCACACTCCTCTATGTATTTTCGCCAACCATCAATTGAAACACCAGTAGTCTGTAGAAAATGCAGACTGTTCCTCTCTGCACTTTCTGTCAAGGGTCAGGAGTGTGCGGCTGACCTTGAGCATCACCAGGTAGTCATCATGGCGCTGAATCTGAAGGAGGTTGGCCAGGGCCATCACGCCAGCCTTGAAGTCAGGGTTATTTACTATAAAAGATGAACAATAAAAACCCCTGTAGCTCAACAAACATAGAATCAGACACGTCTGTGAACACATAAACTTACGAAAAACATTTCAACTATTCTAGTAACAACATATCTCTTAATATTTAAAAACACTGCTGACAAGAGGAAAAACATAAAGCAGAGTAGAGCATCAACAATTAGGCAAATTGATGACACAAACGGTTTTCCCATTATCATCCAAATTACAAAGGGTGGGCTTAGGACTTCCCAACTTTATAAAGGGTTTACTGGGATCTAACCCCATAGTAAGCTGAGCAGCGTCTGGACTCCACTTAGGATTTTTCAACTTTAAAATGGGTTTATCAGGGTATTAAATGCATTTCTGAGTTAAGGTTTTTTTACTTTGGGACATAATTCCCTTGTAAGTTAAGGAGCATCTATATTTCATCAGCCAAACTGAGGAACCCAATAAAAGACTAATTGAACTCACATTAGGCTTGTCCTGTGAATTTCTCTGCAAGGCCCATTTATGTAGCACTTTCAATTAACATTTCTTCCCGAGGTTATTATCAGTTTTAATACAGATACCTTCAGACGGACAGTTTCCCAAAACCTTTTCTCTAAGCAGCGGCTCTGGAGTGTCCAAGAAGTTTATTCATTCAAAAGGTAACTCCCAAAATATCAGCCAGTGAAAGAATATTTAATATATCACAATCTGGGTAATTAGAAGCTTCATATTTTAAAAGGGGACAGAATTACTAAAAGATACCTGGGACTTGTAATAATTTAAAATAATGAAAAACGTTACACTTGTCTCAGAGTGTCATTGGATTAAAAAAAATTTTATACATCTAGGAAGGCAAACAATGACCCCCAGGATTAAATACAAATCAAAATCACAAAGTACTCGGAGCAAATCAAAGAGCAGCATCTTAACATTCAGATGATGATAGGCAAGGGAGGGAGAAAGCATTTAACTGACAAAACACATCAACATCAGTGCTGTATGGAGCCTTCATAATTTACTAAAACCAAGTCAACCTGACTTCATTTAAGAAACCAAAATGTCAGTTTTATGTGTTTACATACTCACCATCCAAATTGATCAATGGCTCTGCATTCTTAGCTGTGCTGTCAGCATTTTTTGCATTATCAGGTACTAAGTCCTTGTATTTTTCAGCTATAAAAATAGGCAAAAAATATAATCTGTAGAACAACAACTTAAGGTAAAATAACCACTACTAATTTACCAAATTTAAGTGAGCCACATTTACAGGTTGAGCATCCTGTCTCAGAAATGTTTGGAACCAGAAATGTTTTGGATCTCAGAATATTTGCATAAATATGAGATAACCCAAGTCTACATACGAAATTCATTATGTTTACATATACTTTACACAGTCTGAAGGTGATTTCATACAATATCCTTAACAATTCTGTGCATGCAGCAAAGTTTGTGTTAAGTAAGTATGTACAAGATTTTCCACTTGTGTCTTCATATTGGTGCTTGGAAGGTTTCCGATTTTGAAGCATTTTGGATTTCAGACTTTTGAATTAAGGATGTTCAATCTGTATTAGCTGAAAACAACTCATCCAATCACAACTGATTTTTGCTTTAGAAAATCTAATAAAATAATGTGATTGAATTTTTCTAATTAAGCTAAAATGATCATTGAAATACTGGACACAATAACTTTTTATTAACAATTCTGAAGGAAATAATTTCAAACATCTAAATTTTAGGAGGAAAAATATCTTTTACACTTTATAACTTTCTCTAAAACAAGGGTATCCAATCTTTTTTTCCCTCTGCTATATTCTTTATTTCCCTCTGCTTTTTTTTTCCAAAAAAAAAAGTTGTCTTTTAACCACACATTAAATACACAAAAGCTAACAAAAGCTGACTAGCAAAATAAAGGTCCATACATACTTTTCAAATTTGACACCATATAAACAAAAAAGGTCCTCATAAAATCAGCGACATCCCTATTCTAAATTTGGGGAAGAACAGGAGGAAAGTATAGGTTACATAACTACAAATTCAATAAAAAACAAGTTTTGGCTCGGTGCCTGTGGCTCAACAGGCTAAGGCGTCAGCCATGTACACCTGAGCTGGCGGGTTCGAATCCAGCCCAGGCCCACCAAACAACAATGACGGCTGTAACCAAAAAATGGCCGGGTGTTGTGGCGGGTGCCTGTAGTCCCAGCTACTTGGGAGACAGAGGCAAGAGACTTGCTTGAGCCCAGGAATTGGAGGTTGCTGTGAGCCGTGATGCCACAGCACTCTATCCAGGGTGAAAGCTTGAGGTTCTGCCTCAAAAAAAACAAAAACAAACAAACAAACAAAAAAAACAAGTTTCTCCTCTATCATCTTTTGAATGTTGTATATAAAATCCCCAAACCTTTCTTTCCAAAAACAAAACAACAACAACAAAAAGCCAACACTTCGAACACACCATCATATACAAACCTAAAGTTTATTTCATGGAAACTTGAAATTCAGAATTCTGAAGATAGATTTTATTACTTTCATTTGAAATTTTATTACTTTCATTCACCAATAAAAGCACTTAATAACTTAATCCCTAAGATGGCATCTTAGGCTACTTATTAAGGAGACAAGAGGAAAAAATACAACATTTAAAATTAAGCCAGACAGGAGTTAGCTCAAAGAGGCTCCCATTGGCCAAATGTGGAAGAATACAAACATCAAAACATGTGATGGCAAAGAGTATTCTGATCCAGTGAGTAAAATAAGAATCCATAAATCTACACGGATTTAAGCAAACAAATAAGCTGGAGAGACAGGAGAGCTCCTCCTTACAGCAGAAAGCTAGCAAATAAATGAGGAAGGAACAACTGAAGTAGAAAAGCACCTCTTGGCAGTCACCAACACTAACTGATGCACGCAAGAATCACCAAATAAAATCCGAGGAGCACGGTCTCCAAACGCCTCCTTAGTACAGAGGGGAAAAGAGTAACTTTACAGTGAAGAAACCTTAACCAAGTGGTCAAAGTTAGCATGACCAGTAAAAGGACATACGGCTATCATGTATCTTGATATTACCACTCAAAAGAAAGTTATTCCTAACAAAAAGTTAAAACCTGAACCTAATCGTGAGGAAAGACTACACAAACCAAACTAAAGGATCTTCTACAAAATAAATGTCAGAGTCATGAAGAACAAATAAAGGTAAGAATTGTTCCAGATTTTAGGAGACTAAAGAGACATAACAACTAAATGCAATGCATAATCCAGGACAGTTTTGGGATTTTTTTTCGGGAGGGTGGAGGTGAATGGTTGGTGAAATGTGAGTAATAGCTATAGATAATAGTATTTTATCAAACTTAACTCCCTAATTTTAATTACTGTACTGTGGTTATATGCAACAAAGTCATTTTTATGAAATGCACATTAAATGTAAGGGTTAGAGGGAATCACCTACAACTAACTATCAAATGGTTCAGGAAAAAAAAAGGGGGGGTGTATAGAGAGAAGGATAAAGCAAATGAAATAAAATGTTAAATTCTTTGTACAATTAGTGCAATTTTTCTATAACTCTGAATATAAAAAAGTAAAAGGAGACAATTTAAGTCAGATTTTAATCACCGTAATTGACTAGCTACCAAAAGACTTTAAGAAATGGTAATGCAGGCTCAGCGCCTGTGGCACAGTGGTTATGGTGCCAGTCACATGCACTGAGGCTGGCCCCGGCCAGCTAAACAACAACTGAACAAAAAAAAATAGCTGGGCGTTGTGGCAGGTGCCTGGAGTCCCAGCTACTTGGGAGGCTGAGGCAAGAAAATTGCTTAAGCCAGTGGTTCTCAACCTTCCTAATGCTGCAATGTATTTTCACTGTTACAAAGGGGTTGCGAACCACAGGTTGAGAACTGGTGGCTTGAGCCGAAGAGTTTGAGGTTGCTGTGAGCTGTGACACCATGGCATTCTACTGAGGGCGACACAGTGAGTCTGTCTCCAAAAAAAAGAAATGGTAAAGCACAAATAATAGAAATTCCCAATGGTTTCAGCAGACTTAAAATAAGTAACTTAGAAGATGGCAATACATTAATGTAAAACCACAAAGGAACATCAGCACCCCCTACTGACAAAGGACAGTATTATTACTTCAATTTTCAAAAGTCTGTTCCGACAGTTGAAAACAGTTTTAAGAACTGAACTTGTTTTGTAGGTTAAGACTTTTAATATACTCTTGATACTATTTACATTTCAACGACATTTCATTTCACATATGAGCTTTTAAAAAAATCCATTAAACCATGCTATCACTGAGAAATAAATGTATTTATATTTCATGGTAGGCGCATGCGATCACGTGGTACATACCACTGAAGGCTGAAGAATTATAAAAACAGAACAAAAGGAATGGTGATGGTGCTAACAATTTGAGAATAGCTGGAAAACGTTTTTGCTAAGTGGAAGAATACTACACGTTAGCTCACACATAATTCCTACCAACCAAGAGCAGAATAAATAAAAAGACCTTGTTAAAGGTCCTAAAATCAATTAATACTACACCAAAGGCACAAGGCTTATGATTTGAACATTTATTTTCTAAAGGAAGAAAAGCACAAGTATTTCCTTTGGAATAAAAATTGAAAGTAAAGAAAAATAATTTCAAATTAGCGCTTTCCTTAAGATTTTTGCCATAATGCTTCTGAAATTTTTAAGTCTGAGGTAGTAGTAAAAAAACTGCCCAATGCTCCAAATTGATGCATGTAAACATTCACATATACTGCATTCATTAAAATAATTACTGAAGTTGATAAACACCTACTGTGTGCTATAAAGTCTGTCAGGTACTGTAGCAGACAGAATAATGACTCCCAGGGATATCCACGTCTCAGTCCCTGGAACCTGTACGTATACTGTTACTTGACAGAGCGAAAGGGACTTGCAGAAATGATTAAATTAAGGGCCCCGAGATGGGGAAGATTATCCTGGATCATTGAGGTGGGCCCAGTGTAACAGCCATATCCTTGTAAGAGGGAGGAAGGGAACTCAGAGAATAAGCTGACAATGGAAGGAGGGTCAGAGAGCCTGAAGAACTCTATACTGCTGGATCTGAACATGCAGGAAGGGCCAAGTCAAGGAAAGCAGACAGCCTCTAGAAGACAGAAGAGGCAAAGAAACAGATCTCCCCAGAGCCTCCAAAAGGAACCAGTCCACTAACAACCTGACTTTAGCCTAGTGACTTATATCGGATTACTGATTCCAAAATAAGATAATAAACTATGTCTTAGGTCACTGAGTTTATGGCAATTTGTTACAGCAGTGAGAGATTACAGAGGCATCATGCAGGAAGCAAGCTGAATATCAATTTACAATTTACTGGGGCAGATGAGACAGAAGCAAAACACAGTGACAAATCATTTAAAAGGCATAGGGTTAAAAGCTACAAAGGGAAATAAGACTAAGAATTTGAGCAGGATCTTAAAAAGATGGGTAGGATTTAGATGTGTACAGACACTGAAATGGCATATTAGCCAGGAAAAACTGAACAGAGAAATTCAAGGGAGAAAAAAAGGATATAAACGGGAATCAGTGTTATTTTAGTTTGGTGATGATGATGAGTATGTAAATGCTGGTTGGACATCAGTCACAGAAGGTCTTAAATATTAGGCTAAGGAGCTTTCAATTCCTATTGTAGAAAATGGGAAACATTTCTGAATATGTAACTGGAGCTATTTTATGGAAACAAGGAGCAAGCAGCATTCTAAAACAGATTCTATTTCAGCCAGCTTGGTGGGCCATGCAGTTAAGAGTAGAAGTGACACTAACAAATGACTAGTTTGGAAGACATTACAATATTCTTGGCGGAAAACGCCAACAGCCTGAATTAGGGTGATAGCAGTGGGAATGAAAAAGATAAGATACAACAGACATGGAAAAAGATCAATGAGGGCCGGACGAGAAGGAAAGGGAGAAGCCAAAGATATCAAAAAGGCTTCAAATGCAAATGATTAGAAGGACCAGAACTGACAGTACCATAAAAGAGAAACACATAAAACACAGTATGGAAGGGGAGATAAGATGATCAGATATTGGCAGGTCTTCCAAAATGTAATGGTCTAATGAGAGGAAACATGAGTTTAATGTAGGTACTAATATGCAGAAGCTTCTAGTAACAGGAGTTATCTGTGATAAGACAACATGCAAGAAAGGAATATCCTTTGGCCTCTGGGCTGTCCATGTATACTATACTGACGTTAGACATGTTTCGGTCTCTCATGAAACTACCTGCTGAGAACACCCCACAAACCCCGTCGATTCTGGAACACTAACAATTTAATCTGAAAGGCTAAGGTGCAGGCCAGGAAAAGATGGCAAATTTACCAAACTAATGTTACTTTGTAAGAAGACAACTAGCCTTCTCCAGAAGGCCCTATTTCCAAATTCTAAAAGAAAAATGTATGACAATAGAAAGTGCTTCTAACATCTTGTGATAAAAGTGAACTAAAGGGAAAACAATATACAACCAAAAAACAAACTGGTAAGTGCCCTACATTTTCATATTCCCTCTTTCCTATCTTTTCCTCTCTCTTTAAAACACATTCCCCACAAAACATACCATTATCTCCATATTCAAGTCTAACAGCTAAACCAAGAAGCCAGTCAATTGCTTCTTGTCGATCTTGAATCTTGAAAGGACAGTTAACATCTTTGAGATACTGTGAAAGAGAAAAAAAAAATTAAGTTTCATTATTACCTAAATGTCAAGAAATTAAAGAATGGTACAGATTTCTCTAATGGTGAAAGAGACCTTAGTTCTTGTCTCTTGAGAATTTCTTTGATGTGATTATATATCCCAAAGGAAGGAAACATTTAAGAAAAAAAATGAATTATTTTCATCATGCTTTTTTGAAATTTTTACCTTTGTGGATCCCAGTAGGATACAACTGATCTAGAACAACCTTAGACAAAACTGAGGTCCAGAGGCATTGACAATGACCAGTGGTTATCTTAGGTATAAGTGGTACATCTTAGATCGGGGACTTGAACCTAAACTTCATAATTCCAAGTCTCAATACACGTTGAACAATTACATAAAAAGGACAGTTTTAAAAAGGAGTATGTAAAAATAAATCATTTATTTTCTAAACCTTAACTTTCACATTACAGAAACACCACAGACTAGAGCAGGCCATGTAATATACAAGTAGGGTGTAACTGAATATTTTAAATGAACATCAGAAGCTACACATCCAAATGAATGTTGTCCTTCAAATAAGTCTCTTAGGAGCTTAAAATCTAATTCCAGCACAATATTAATAGTCAAAACTTCTAGAACTCCCTTTTGGAAATCCTTTCAGGGATAATTAATGAGTCAGTATCTTTCAGCCATAACTCATTTTCCTAATCAAAACATAATCCCCTCATTCACAAGATTGGGCTATGATTCAAAAAGAAAATCTACTTCAAAGTACAAAATATTTGCCAATACTAAAAAGAGAAGTTCCAAATATGACTCAAGTAATGACATAACTATTCCAAAGAAACCAACTTGCAGGATAATATTTATTTGGGTAAGTTCTGATACACTTATGTCTACGTCATTCTACTATTTTTTTTGAGACAGAGCCTCAAGCTGTCACCCTTGGTAGAGTGCTGTGGCATCACAGCTCACAGCAACCTCTAATTCCCAGGCTCAAGCGAGTCTCTTGCCTCTGCCTCCCAAGTAGCTGGGACTACAGGCGCCCGCCACAACGCCAGGCCATTTTTTGATTGCAGCCGTCATTGTTGTTTGGCGGGCCTGGGCTGGATTCGAACCCGCCAGCTCAGGTGTACGTGGCTGGCGCCTTAGCCCGTTGAGCCACAGGCACCGAGCCTACGTCATTCTACTTTATTGCCACTTCTAGGTATTTCAGATCAGGAAATTTTTCTGTATTTTTCAAATACTCCTCTACAGTTACAACTTTGTACTGTTTTGTACACATGAACTATAAGTTACAACATAAACAAATACAAAATCCTAATTATATATTCACAGTCTTAAGAAACCCACTGAAAACTTCATTAAGTATTTTTTAGGAGCAAAGGGCAACAATCCAGTAGCAGCAGAAGCAGTGGAAACAGTGAGCATACAGGGGCTGAGATAGGAAAAGCCCTCCTTGAACAGGGGCATCACTCATTAACAGAAAATCACTCCTCTCAGACAGACACCATGGTTACCACCAGTTACTGATGAGAAAACTGAGGCACAGAAAGGTTAATAAACACGCCCAAGGTTACTGCCCTGGAGTACAATCTACATACCCCCTAATTCATAAAATCACTAATTCTAAGGAGAAAGACGGCATTATTACAACATTTTTGTAAAAATTCTGGTTCTGACCATCAAATGAAAGTGAAGTATTTGCCATTTATGGAATATATACCACTATTTACTTAAGAAACTTCACAACATTTCTGGAAAAATTATTTCTAATATGGAAAGCTTGGTAGGAAGAGAAAGTATAATTTGTACTAAATCAAAAGAAATATAGTAAGAAAAAAGCTAAATCACTGAAATCCAGCTTTCTTAACACTGATCGTTATTATTTATCTTAAGAGGAACAAAGTAACTATAAAGGTCATCTTCACAAAGATTATTAGAAAAGCTCTCTGTACTTTTACTGCCTAATTCGTTACCTTTTCAAAGAACTTGGGCCAGTCACTGCTGTGGATGTTTCTTAAATTACCTCTGTCTTCAATCTTATAGTGTCTGATTTTCTGATCTTCAAGCCAAACAATAAAGTTTCTAAATTCTGTTTCATCTGCAAGGAAAAATATATATATATATAAATACCCAGAAGCATTGTAGAAAAAACTTCTCCACAGATAAATGGGTCATAGGAATTTTTTTCAACCTCAAAATACTAAATTAACTTTGCTGACAGAAGTAGGAGATGCAAGTACAGACTATGGTGCCACAGACTAACAATGATCTGTTCAAATTTTGGTCTGAATTCAAATTCTGGGTCCAAATACTCAGTGGTGTGTGAACTTAGGCTGATCACCTACATTTTCTGTACTCAGTTTCTTCAGCTACAAAATGTGCATAATAATAGGACTCACCTCAGAGAGTTGTTATGAAGATTACATGAAATAAATGTGGAAAAAAACAGTATCTAGTTCCTAGGGAGCAGGGAGGAGAAACTGAGCAAAGTTAAATTTATGGCAAATAACACAGTGAAGCAAATAACAAAATAATAAAGTATGAGAAATTAAATGACACAACTGAGGAAGACAGGCCCTGTGACTCCTACTGTCATATAATGATACCCTTACATTAAGTGTATACATTATTATTTAATGTCCCCATTTTACAGATGAGAAAACTGAGACTCAAAGATTCCAATCCAGATCTAGAGAGTTATTGCCACTAACTCTATCTTATTAAACTAGAAAAACAACAAACTATAAATCGATGTGCTTCTACAAGCACATCAACAAAACACTGTTATCCTGCTTAGAAACTATTTTCAACTTGTGAGTCCAATTCAAGCTTCCTGTATGAGGTCTTGAGAATTATACAATACTGTTAAGTATCACGAATTGTACTCGATCACTTTCACACTTACTAGCCTACCACATGAACTACAGAAGAAACGGTTACAGGAAGGTAGCTGAGTTATAGTGAGTAACAGCGATATTACTTTTAAAAAAAACTAATGCTGCAAAATCCCCAATACTTTTATGTTTGCAATTGAACCTTCTGCTCATCTGCTATTAACTTTTTTGCACGACCCACACAACGTAATCAGGCCGTTCCTATGGATGCTTACCCTTCCACCGCGGGCCTGGACTTCACTGGTCAGAGACAGCGTGGAGGGTTTGGACTGCCCCCCGCCCCGACCAGGGGTAGCTCCGGGCAGACAGCGAGCTAGTCTTCAAGTTACTCAGCACCTTCCAGCAGGTGCTCGGGGTATCGCCCAATTACACGGAGGAGAAAGGTAAGACAGACCGACCAAGGTTTTCCCCTTTTGTGTGCTGGTGTGTGTGTTGGGGGGAGTTAAGCAAGTACAGAGGATGGAGATGTCGGCGCTGGAGTGGGTGAGCGGCTCCGAAGCCGGGGCCCGGCTGCGGGGCGCCGAGGTGAGCGGGGGCCGGAACGCAGGTGCCTAGAGGCCTCCGGGGCAGACCAGGCCGCCGGAGGTCCCGCTGCGGAGAGGGACCGCCGCCCGGGTCAGGGGCTCACGGCCGGCCCGCGGCCGCCGCCTCACCTTTGCAGTTGAAGCCGGCAGGGTTGTGGTAGTCGAGAGCCGTCAGCTTGCGTCGGAACATGGTCCCCGCTTCTCGCTCTGGTCCCCGGGCCTCGGCCGGGAGAGGAGAAGCGAGGGGGAGCAGGCGGCGCAGGCGGGGCGACGCGGCGAGGGGGCGGGCTGGCGCGAGGACGCTCCGGAATGACAGCAGCCTGCACCAATCATCGCTTAAGGACGGCGGCCCGCCCGGGAAATGCGCACCAATCACGGCTCTGGTCTGCAAGGCGGGGCCACGGCGTGGCACGTCGACGCTCAAATAAACTTTATTGTCAGCGTCTCAGTGTACAGCAGGCAGAAGGCGGCTGGGATGCGCGATGGGTTCCTGCCGGCTGGGTACAACGTGCGGAAAACAAGTGTATAGAGCTTTTCTGCTATCAGCTATACCGCTCGTTGGTTTATAGAATTACGGTTTAATACTTTGAGTGTAGTCATTCATTCACTTATTTATTGCTCCGACATAATAGGTGCTCTTCTAACGTTGCTAAGACAAAGACTGAAAATAAAAAGCAATGTCCCTGTAGTAAGGTGCTTTCAGACGAGTTGGGAGTGAGTCACAGGTAAACGTAAAACTGCAGTATTGTCTGGTAGTTCCAGGTATCATTGGCCTTTGAGTGAAGCCAGCCACTGGGAGTCATCCCTTCCTCCCACCAACCTCAGTAAGAGCCCCGCCATTCTGCTCTCCTAACTCAGTCCACTCACCCCCTCCCTGATCTCACTGCTAACTACCGCTTGGCAAAGCCTCATCACTTCTGTTTGATCTAATTATCTGATTTCTTACGGCCTGCTCCAATCCACTGCCCCCCATATGAGTGATTCTCTAAAGCAAAAACCTGTCCATAACTTTTTCTGCTTAGGAAGCCTCCTAGACAATATTCAAAACTCTCTGGTGCACTTAAGACCCTTTATGAGCGTTTCAGAGGCAGCAGTGCGCAAGACAGACCAAGCCCCCACTTTCATGGAGCCTAAAAGGCTAATGAGGGAAATAAACAATCAACAAATAAACAAGTGCGAACTATGGCTTGAAGGCGGTGAGGAGTTCACCATGCAGTCGAATTTTGAGGGAAGTGGATGTAGAAAAAAATGGAAGTGGAAGACAAAGAAATGAGCACCACGCCCATAGGGGCAAGCTCCTGGGGGCTGAAGGGTGGGAAGGAATGACAGCTGATGAGACTATAGCCAAACACAGGGATCCAATGAAGACAAGCTATTAAAGTTCTTGAGGTAAGCCAACTATGTATGTTTTGTTGAATCTCAACACAATTTTAATTAAACAGTGTGCTTAGTATCTATAGGGCATAGAAATGAGTAAACTATAGTCTATTTTCAGGAAGTTTAATAACAAATATAGGTGTATAAATAAACACAATCTAGATAAGTGAATTAATGGGAAGTACAAAAAGTGTACTAGAAGGCCAGAATAACAGTTTTAAGGGGGCACTGCACGATAATATATATTTTGCGATTCAGATACTTAAACAATAAATAAAAAAAAAAATTCAAGCGTGTCACGTTTTCCACAAAATTTGATCAAAGATGCAGCTGTAGTCACATACTGTGGTGTGTTCTAATTACAAAATTAATGAAAGAGTAGCTGAAAAATAAGAAAGAAATGAACCTAACAAGGAAAATAAAATAATACATATAACTGCAAATAATTCACGTCTTTTAAAATGGAAAAGCAGCTTTTACCATTTGTTTTCTACAATTGACCCTTTAATGCAAAAAACAAAGTTGTTTGCTCCTGCCTCGTCTTTATTTCAGGGGCCCACGCTGTCAACCACTTGAGGCCATCTCCTGGTCATAAGCCTTGGCTGTCCCCAGTGGGGAGGAGAGGTTGTAGGAGATTCAGACACAGAATGTTGAAGGGACCCACCAGACTTGGGCAGCAGATAAAAGAAATATTGTAAAACAAGTGTAGCATGTTATAGATGTTCAATCTGTTTAAAAAAATTTTTTTTAAATCGCTGTCTTTTTTTCCCTCTGAATTGGAAGGAATCAAATTGGCCTATCCTACATGAACTGTCTAAGAGGAAGTGAATTGTAGACAATCCTATGTCTGAAAACCAAGTCCTCTATGCACTGCAAGGGCAGGAGATCAACTCTTATTATCCAATGAGTGGCGTTCCCATCTAAGTGTTGATTGGGGGTTGTTAGGCCATTAAACCATCTGTTGATTTATTCAACGAAGTTTTTAAGTTTCAATTGCATGCCAGTTGACGTGACTCACCACCATGGTGAGTGGTGCATTGCACTTTTATATTTATTTATTCTTTTTTTTTTTTTTTTTTGAGATGGAGTCTCACCTTGATGCACTCGGTATAGTGCTGTGTCATCATAGCTCACCTCAAAGTCTTGGGCCCAAGAGATTATCTTGCCTCAGCCTCTCAAGTAGCTGGGACTATAGGCGCCCACCACAACGCCAACTATTTTTAGAGGTGGGGTCTTACTGTTGCTTAGGCTGGTCTCAAACTCCTGAGCGCAAGCAATCTACCGGCCTCAGCCTCTCAGAGCGTATTTTTTTTTTTTTTTTTTGAGACAGAGTCTCACTCTGGGTAGAGTGCCATGGCATCGTAGCTCACAACAACCTCAAACTCTTGGAGTTGAGCAATCCTCTTGCCTCAGCCTCCCCAGTAGCTGGGATTAGAGGTGTGCACCACTATGCCTGGCTAGTTTTTCTATTTTTAGTAGAGACAGGGTCTTGCTCTTGCTCAGGCTGGTCTTGAACTCCTGAGCTCAAGGGATCCATCTGCCTCAGCCTCCCAGAGTGCTAGGATTATAGCTGTGTGCCACCGTGCCCAGCTGGTGCTTTTAGATGGAATTCAAATTTCAGTATCCATAGACAAACTTGTCCTGGAACACCTGTGCCCATTTGCTGACTGGATGCTTTGATGCTACAAGGGTGTTGTTGAATAGATGCAGTGGAGACTGTATGGCTCACTAACCCTAAAATGTTTGTGAGATAATATATGGTGTCAGAAACGTAGAGCTGGCAATTTCAGCATTAAGCAGGTCAGCACATTATCAGGAAAGACAATCATCAGAGGTACGAGCTGCTCTTTGAAAGTTATTTTCATGGCTTGTAACATTTTTGAAAGTCTTAGCAATTTTATCAGATGCCTTTGTTCAAATTATCCTTCCAAAGACAGTGAGAAGAACAAGTTGGTAACACTTAGAGATGTCCACAAAGCTATCTGTAATGCACACAAAAATAAGTTTTATATTCTAATGAATGTTATCAACTGAACACCGTCATGAAATCAGATCTTTTTGAACAAGTTGTATAATGCAGAAAGGTCTGCCTACTGGAGGAGTCTCCTGAAGAGAGAACATCTCCTTTATTTCTTTCTGAGACTCTTTTTCGTTAAATATGAAGAATAGCTATTTTGTAAAGACAGGCTCTGGAATTCCATGATTTAATATTAAAAGCAGAAGGCAGAAATGGAATAGGAACAGACAGGCATCTACACAGTCACACAAGGGACAGAAGGCATTCCTCTTCCACTTCTGAAATCACAGGGAGAAGCTTGCTTAACAGTAAAAACAGCACAGCGGAGAACGGAGGCAAGGGGTAGAGGGGGCCATTCCCAAAGACGTCTACTGGGCAGCTACATGCAACTTTCTAGGTATGCCGGTCAATAAATTCCTTTTTGTGCCTGAGCTAGATTGATTTGAAGTTTGTCACTTACAACTGAAATGGTCCTAACATGAGGACAAGTTCTAGAGAGATTGAAAAGGAATGGTCCACAGATTTGGTGGGACTCAACGTAAACTGAGGTTGAGACGGATGGCTTAAAGGGGACCACTGGAAGCTCAGGCAGCAGCTAGGGGATGATGAATGAACCCCATGGAGAGACAGGGGTCCTGTTAGGAAGGAACCAGTGTGTAGAAGCTGAGGAACCTGGTTCTGGACCTGTGGAGTTTGAAGCGATGGTAGCTGTAGCCAGCCCGTAGTCCCTCCCGAGATGCCTGGAGTAAGTGGGCACGACTAGAAATGCCCACTGAGGAGCCGTCAGCATGACTCTGTAGTTGGAACCATTACAGGGAGTTCCTCGAGAAAACAGGGAACAAAAAGAGGGCTGAGACTACCTGTGAGAAAAACCCGGTGTTCAAACCCAGCTGGGGATAGGGGGAAGAGTCGTCATGAGGTGTGAGAAAGTGGGCAGGAGGACAAAGAGAACGAGCAACGTGTAGCGTCCCGAAAAGGTCGAAGAGAGCAGGGGACTTGGAGAGGCGGGGCTGGGAGGGGAGCAATAGACATCAACATTTAGATGATGGAATTCTGCCGGTGCTTCCCTAACAATTATGGAAAAGCCACTTCCGAATCCTCACAGGCAGTTGGTGAGGAGGGCAGAGATGATGTCATCGTACGCTGTGGACTGATATCCCAACATGAGCCAGCTGCTTTCCCGACCTCCTGGGCGTCTCCCTGGCCCTCCGCATCTTGTGAGCCTTCAGACATGCCAGGTGCTGGAGATAAATGATGGAGGCACACGTGCCCGAAGGAGAGAGAGAGCTACATGAAAGGACCTGTGGTAGACAGGGTGCGCAGAGGAGACCTCAGATAGTCTATAATCTTTTTTTTTTTTTTTTTTTTTTTTTTTTGCAGTTTTTGGCCAGGGCTGGGTTTGAACCCACCACCTCCGGCATATGGGGCTGGTGTCCTATTCCTTTGAGCCCAGATATTCCATAATCTTATCTGAGTTCTAAAATGTGACCTGTTACTGGATCTCCACAGGAGGGAAGGGGGCACCGTATGGGCAAAAGCAAGAGCAAAATGGCCCTTTGTCAGGGCTGTGTCCTGAAAGATCAGGTCCAGGGGATGTGAGCCAGCAGGGTGGGTGAGGGACACCGATGGAGTGGAGAGACAGCCCAGCCGAGGTCTGGAGGTCATAGTGAGAAGTAGGGACTTTATTCCATGCTCAAGAGAAAGCAGTTGAAGGTTGACATGGTGACAAGCTGAGACCTGAGTTGTAAGATCCTTCTGGTCATGGGGTAGAGAACAGAATGTGGCTGTCATGGTGGTAGTGAGCGTCGATGGTCAGTGGCTAATCCTGTATCATCTGGTAGCGTAATGTATCGCTGGAAATTGCACTTCCCCCCCTTTTCAGCCTTCACCTGGGTGACTGAGAACCATCCTATGAGCTCTTCACCTTCATGACTCCCACTGACAGTTCAGCATTGCAAGGAGAGTGGGACAGGCATTTGGATAATCTTTCAGTTATAGAAAAATACACTCTCAGGCTGGGAGAATGAGCACATTCGAAAGAAAGGAAGAGATACAGCTGTTATCGGTCAAGACATCCTTCCCAGCTCCACCATTGTGACTCCTCATTCAAACAGGTATCCCTATTCCCAAAGAGATGCTGGCCTCAGTTCCTGTCCTAGGTTCAGAAAAATCACTTCTTTTCTCTTAAAAAGTTCCCTGGGAAATATTATAAATGTGCTACTATATTGGGATTTCATAGTAAAGAGGAAAAATCTTGCTGTTTATATTCATTTCTACTTGAACACTTTCTCTTTATTTTTGATGTTTGCGGGGTCATTCCTATTTTAGCTTTGGCAAATAAGAACAGCAGCCCCCCTGGGAGTTGAGTGCTCAGCGCCTAGCCGAGGCTGGGCGCAAGTATTAGCAAATAGCAAGGAAAAGCCATCTCTGTCGTCCTTTCCTCTCCAGCTGCAATCATGTAGAGTTTCCCTGATGGTGCTGCTGGAACCTGAGACCCAACCTCCTTGGGCCCAATAATGACTATGTAGGAATAAATAATTTAGATTTTTTTTTTTTTTTGAGACAGAGCCTCAAGCTGTCCCCCTGGATAGAGTGCTGTAGCATCACAGCTCACAGCAACCTCCAATTCCTGGGCTCAAGCGAGTCTCCTGCCTCCGCCTCCCAAGTAGCTGGGACTACAGGCAC
>CAUYRH010127367.1:0-12059 GCA_963574655.1 Perodicticus potto | reverse complement strand
GGATTTGGGAGATAAAAGACCAGGATTAGAGAGAAGTACAGAAAAAATTGCTCCAGTGTCCAAAAGAAATTTTCTCTCCTGGCGCTCCACTATAAGGCAAACCTGGGGCTCTCGAGGGGTGATGACACAAGCTGGAGCCATGAGAATTTGCCCCGGGCACTCTCAGTCCAGTTTGGGCTCCGATGGGATCACTGTCCCAGGAGGCCTTCACCTCTGGGGGATATAAGAATTTTAAATAGATGTGTTCCAAAGGACTTGCTGAGGCAACTGAACCAATTTGCAAAATAAGCAGCTCTCCTCTCAGGGCGTTAGTTAAGGTACCTGCTATATCACGCACACTCCCAAATGCGTGAAGGAAACTCCTGATAGGTGGGCAGCTTGCCTCCACGTGGTGTTCGGGGGCCCTTCTCTTTCCACGTTTTAGTTTTTCTCTCTTCAACATGTGGCTGTACCACACTGATAGATGGTGGGTCCGTGTCATGTGGGAGATGAGTCATTTTTCTCTCTTTCATTTCATATTCTACTGGCTAGAAGCCAGTCACATGGCCGCACTTTACCGCGAAGGAGGTGGGAATTCGGTGCAGCTTTCTCCTAGAAGAGGAAATGGAAACACCAGAGAAAGGAATCAGTTGCCCCACAAAGGACCCTGGTTTTCTTATCAGTAAAATACATTATTTTTTAGATAGGGCTTCACCTAGGCCCAAGAGGAAAGATCATTCTAGGTGAAATGAAAGAGTTGTGCAAAGAGGAAGGAGAAATGGCAAATGGCATGCATGGAAAGGCCTGAGGCCATCATGTCCACTGCAAGGACAGGTCCTCGAGGAGGCGTAGCTGAGCCTGGGGACATTTGCTGGCATTGGCTTGTGGTGGCCTTGAATGTTGGGTTAAGGAATTTTACCAATGTTTTGGAATAAAACCTAGCTTTCATAAAGTTGGACAAGGGCTTCTTAGGTCTCCGGGCACCATTCAGTTCCTGCATTGATCCCACAGGTTCTGGGAAGACAGCAGCAGCGACTGTGACAGCTCTAACATTTCTCTGCCCTCTGTGGCCACCCGGAAGGTTGTGCCTGCACATGGCAGTTCTTGGATCTAGATGAGCTTTCAGTTATTTGTTGACAGTGTTAGCACACATTAGAGCCCATCAAGCAAGAGTGTCTTTGTGGCCCTCTCCTCGCTGAATCAGCTCTAAGGTGACTCTCTGTGGGGGCACCTCCCTTAACCACCAGGAAGCCCCAGCTGCCTTTCCCACTCACCCCCTGTAATGCTGGGGCTTCCTGCATACAGCCTGGGCACTGATTCCCCCACCTGGCCTCTTCTACCTCTGCCTTTCTTTTTCCTTTTTTTCCGATTTCTTTATTTTTTCCTTATTTTTCATTTTTTAAAATTTCAGATTAATATGAGGGTACAAACAACTAGATTACAAAATTTGCATTTGTTAGGTAGAGTCCCTAACTAGTTGTAGTTGTTTTCTGCTCCCCACAAAGGTGTACCCTTACATTGCGTCCATGAGGTGGGAGCTCACCAATCCCCCCTTCCCTTTCCCACCTCCCTCTTTCCTCCACCCACCAGCTCGAATTGAATTGAGTTTTCCTTTCATGTGGGTGTGTATTAGCTCATCTACTGGCTTCCTATTAGTATTGAAACATTAGATATTTGGTTTTCCATTCTTGTGGTACTTTACTAAGGAGAACATGTTTTAACTCCATTCAGGTTAATACAAAACATGCGAAGTCACCATCTTTTTTTACGGCCAAATAGTATTCCATGGTGTACATATACTACAGTTTGTTCATCCATTCCTGAGTTGATGGGCATTTAGGTTGTTTCCACATCTTGGTGATTGTAAATTGAGCTTCAATAAACAACCTAGTGTAAATATCCTTATGATAAAATGATTTTTTTCTTTTCTTTTTTTTTTTTTTCATATCAGACAGGTAATGTGCCATCAAGATTTGTGGGTGGCACATTTTACTCATGCACATGAAAACCCAATCATCATGCTTATGAACTACGCAAGGATCTAAAATGATTTTTTTTCTTCTGGGTAGATGTCTAATAATTAGATTATGGGATCAAATGGAAGATCTATTTTGAGTTCTTTGAGGAATCTCCGTACTTGTTTCCAAAAAGGCCATCCCACAATTTCGTTTTTAAATTTTATTATAGTATAAATTTTGATTAATTGTGTTAAAACTCATGCATTCAGGAAATAAGAGCAAAGAAAAGCTATAAATGCTAATATGCCACCTTTTCTGATGAAGTACAACACACAGAAATAAATATAGTAAAATAAAACTTTGAGTCCCAAGAGGAGAATGTGGCACTTCACTGGCCTGTCTGCCCCATGATGTTTCTTTTGCTTTTTTTCTTGAGATGGGTTTTCACTGTCCCCCTGGGTAGCATCCCAAACCGTCAGCCTAGCTCACAGCAACTTTGAACTCGCAGGCTTACGCAATCCCCTTGCTTCAGCCTCCCAAGTAGCTGGTACTACAGCTGCCCACCACCATGCCTAGCTAGTTTTTCTATTTTTAGTAGAGATAGAGTCTCGGCCTTGCGCAGGCTGGTCTCAAACTCCGCACTCAAGGGTTCCTCCTGCCTTGGCCTCCCTAAGTACTAGGGTTATAGGCATGAGCCACTGTGCCCCCATCATATTTCTTAATCCAAAGGAACCAGTAGCTAAATGGGAAATGTCGTGGTCTCTTTCTGGACTACGGTGACTCCCCTTCTGTGCAAGCTCCCAGGGCCAGGAACTGTAGGACACAGAGGTCTTGAATTGGTTCCCCTTTGTGGCCAGGCAATAGGATTCAGCTTCACCAACAGAATTACCACTAACATGAACAACAGCAAATGTCTTCTTTTTTTGTGGGGTAGATGGGGCAGAGAGGGGATTATCTAGAAAGTAGATTAAACACATGAAAGCCTATTTTAAAAAATTTAATAATAGGAGAACTTTTCACCACATGTATTTGCACAGCCACTCCTTCAAATATGGACACAAGAGTGTGTCCTCTCTCCTTCTGACCCTAGGCTGGGCAGAGAATTTAGGGAGTTGATACTCTTTGAAGACTCTTTTCAGGTCTTCTATGGGCCCCTGACGGTCCTGACATGGGCTCCAACCCAAGGCCAAGGGTAAGAGGAGGAAGTAGAGTTCTCCAGCCAGATGGAGAGATGCTGGGTATGTCGAGCATTCAGCTCTCATGTACTTAAGTAGTCCTTTTTTCTGACATGCAAACAATGTATGCTTACTGTAAAAAAAGCAAACTCATGAAAAATTCAGAAAAGACAAAAATCATTCCTCATCCCTTCTCCCAAAGGCAAAGTATACTTAGTGTACTTCTGTCCCTCATGTATTTATACATATACACAAAATAATATGTATATACACACAGGCACATACACATATACTATACATATACGTGGGTTTTTTTTTTTTTTTCAGACAGAGCCTCAAGCTGTCACCCTGGATAGAGCGCGGTGGCATCACAGCTCACAGCAACCTCCAATTCTTGGGCTCAAGCGAGTCTCTTGCCTCCGCCTCCCAAGTAGCTGTGACTACAGGCGCCCGCCACAACGCCCGGCCATTTTTTGGTTGCAGCTGTTGTTGTTTGGTGGGCCCGGGCTGGACTCGAATCCACCAGCTCAAGTGTACGTGGCTGGTGCCTTAGCCCATTGAGCCAGAGGCGCCGAGCCACGTGGGTGTGTTTTCATCTGCTTTCTTGCATTCCAACTATATCATTTTTGGATTCAACATTCTATAATGAGATTTCTGCTCATTTCTAAGGACACTATTGGTAAATCCAGTATGAATGGGCCACGATTCCCCAGTCATCTCATGCTGTTGACTATTTCAGTTGTCTGCAGTTTCCAGTCAGTTGCTAAGACTCCACTGCGTGTCTGAAGGAAACATGTGCCTGGGATCCTCTGGGGGAACTGCTGAGGATGTATTTGCTCACAAATATCGTAAATCAGTGGCTAGGGGTAGTGCATGTTGGGTTTGACCTTGATTTAAAAAAATGAATATAGCAGTTCTATATTTATCTGATATGAAAGTAAATATCAAATACAAAATTTGTAATAGAAAATAATTATCACCAATAACTCCATCCTCCAAAATAAGTAATGTAAACCCTTTGATTCATATCTTTCCAGACCCTTTTTTGTGTACCATAAGCGCAGTCACCAAATAGATGTAGCACACCCCTCCCCAACCCTCCTCATCCAGACTCCTCTTGCTTGGAGAGGTCTTTGGGAGGTTGGTTACACCCTCCCTCCAGCAGTCCTCCTGGAATGTCCCTGTGCAGTGACTGGCTCCACCTTTGCCAGTACTGCTGGGGGACTCTGAGTTGTGGTTGTCTCCATCGAAAACTGGGAGGAGGTGCTGGGTAGAGGCCCAGGGCTGCACTGGCCTACTTTCCTCTCTGGCACAAGGAAATCACAATGACTTGTCCTTCAGTGATCCATCAGCCTCATTCACAACTGATGAATGAGTTTCTGTCTCTATGACAGCTATCTTATATAAATGCAATCATACAGTATTTGTCAAAAAGGGGCAAACAACCCAAATCTCCACAACAGATGAATGGATAAGCAAAATGGGCTATCTACATACATTGCAATATTGCTCAGCCTTTAAAAGGAGTGAAATGCTGGTATATGCTACACCATAGATGAACCTCAAAAACATGTTAAGTAAGATGAGCCAAATTACAAAAGGACAAATACTGTATGATTGCATTTATATAAGATAGCTGTCATAGAGACAGAAAGTAGAGCAGAGGTGTCTGGGGTCTGGGGTGAGAAGAGGTGGGGCATTATTGCTTAATGGGTGCAGAGTTTCTGTTTGGGATGATGAAAAAGTTCTGGAAATGGATAGTGGCGATGGTTGCACAATGCTGTAAATGTGCTTAATGCCACTGAATCGTACACTTGAAAATGGTTAAGATGTTAAAATCTTATGTATATTTTAGCACAATTTTTGTTGTTGTTGAGACAGAATCTCACTCTGTTGCCCTGGCTAGAGTGTCATGGCATCATCACAGCTCATAGCAACCTCAAATTCTTGGGTTGAAGCAATCCTCCTACCTCAGCCTCCCGAGTAGCTGGAACTACCAGTGCTTGCCACCACTCTGGCCAGTTTTTCTATTTTTTAGTAGAGACAGGGTCTTTCTCTTGCTCAGGCTGGTCTTGAATTTCTGAGCTCCACCCACCTCTGCCTCCCAGAGTGCTGGGATTACAGGCGTGAGGCAGGCCTATTTTAGCACACTTTTTGAAGAGCTTTTAAAGAAAAACTCAGGTGGAATTACAATGTAACAGGGTACCTACTGAGGTTCTGCCTGAAGACTCAGTTGTCCTTTTGGCCCATGAGGACCTTTTCTTCTCTGAAGACTCAGTTGTCCTTTTGGCCCATGAGGACCTTTTCTTCACCCCCTCTGGGTGGGGGCACTCAGTGACACCTCCACACTTTCAAACCTGGCCTTCTTTCCCTTCAGTTTGTACTCAGGCTCCCACTCCAGCACAATTCCCACTTCCTTGAGGGCCTCTGTTCATACCCTCCTCCTTCCCCACGGGCGCCTCCCTGAGTGCCACCTTCACAATCTCAGGCCAGAACAGTTTGTCTCCATTTTCATCATCTGGTTGCCATGACACTTCTTTGAGAATATAATGTGATGTTCCTGCTCCTCTGGGAGTCTGAATGAACAGCCCAAGGGGAGAAATAATGAAATCTTCAAGGAGGAAAGTCTATTTCTCATCTCGAGCACCTGGAGGACAGACTGTAAAATCCCCAAGAAGTAGAGAGGCGCACAGGAGCAGCCCAGGAGCTAAATAGGCTGCACACACTCCAAAGACTTGGCAGCCTTTTCTAAACACACAGAGAGCAGGCTGAGCACAGGGAGAGAGTCCCCAGGGAACTGGTAGTGCCCGTGGTTTAGAAAGGCGGAAAGAACACAGAGGGTCTGACTTTTCCCAGAATTTCACTGCTCACTGACCAAGCCATGGCTTCCTTGGCATGTGTGGCTGGCTGGGCAGGAGGCAGCTTCTAGGAACTCCAGAGTACAGCGGGGGGTGCTGATTGTCAGGTCCCCAGGCCAACACCAACATGGTGCCTGCATTCACCTGCACCTCGCCCTGACCTCTCAACCTGGGCTGACAGCCAGGACAGTTGGCCAGATGCGTCACAGGACACACAAACACACACACAAAAAAACAAACAAACACTGAACATAGCCTGTGCACAGCAAGGCCATTTGCCAAGAACTTCAGGGCCACTATGTTCCCTTATCAGAGACCCCCTGCCTGTTAACCGGCTTAGCGTAAGCACAACCCACCCATGTCTCAGCATTGCAGCGCCTGTCATATCTGGGCTGCGAATTCTGGTGTCTCAGTCTGGATGTCTTTAAAATGTTTTATTTCTCATTCTACAGATGGTAGAGATCGTGATCATAGAAACAGGAAAAGTATCAAACCAGTGAAACTACCAGGGCTGTCCCCAAGAACTGAATAGTGGTATCTTGTGTAGTATTTTTATTCACTTATTTATTCATTGCTTTATTTAAAAAAAAAAAAAATCCATGGCCAGACACAGTGGCTCACATCTGTAATCCCAGTACTCTGGGAGGCTGAGGTGGGAGTAACCCTTGAGCTCAGGAGTTCAAGACCAGCCTGAGCAAGATCGAGACCCCATCTCTACTAAAAATATAAAAAGTAGCTGGGTGTGGTGGCAGCACCTGTAGTCCCAGTTACTCGGGAGGCTGAGGCAGGAGGATCACTTGAGCCTAGGAGTTTGGGGTTGCTGTGAGCTAAAAACAAACAAACAAAATGTGTATGTGTGTACTAGGCATTAGATCTTTCTGCTCGGAGTATCTCACAGTTCACCTGAGGCTACAGATCTGGAGTACTTTGAGTATCTGGATCAGGTCGCACTAGTAGTTTGTCGCGTAGGCTGAGGACAGATGTAACTCTTATTGACATCTTTTCCAGGGCACTTTTAGGTAAAAAGGATATAGAAGTATTCCCAGAGAGGCCGAAGAAGTTTTTAAAAGAGAGATTGAAGGGACAATGCTGCCATGAGGAATGGAAATCTGAGAGAAGAGAGTGTTTAAGAAGATTTTTAAAGGGCTTTAAATGATTTTTTCTTTTATGTGCCTAAGAAACCTCCAGCAAAAATCCATACACATTAGACCCTCGTAAGGATATAAACAAGGGAAGCTGGACTGCCTCCACCTTGGGGAGTCAAGGAGGGCTCCACTCAAAAAGCACTCAGACTTGATCTTGAGGGATGGGTGAGAGTTTTCTAGAAAGAAAAAGATTTATTGGTTAGTGGGTCTCAAAAGCAAGCCCAGAGCAGGTGCTGGCAGTTAAATTTTGACTTGACTGAGGGGAAATGAGAAAAATAACGGCAAAGCAGTGAGTCTTTTGGAAAGGTAAATTTAGCCAACTTAAGGGAACGTTGGTTTGAGACAATGTACTCGCTACTTTTGGAGTACTGCTGTTTTTCTTTATCTTAGGAAACCAAGGTGAAAATAGATAGCTTTGTCATCATTCGTATCTTCTCTTACTTGGCTTTGGTCTTTCATAAGGAGCCTGCACTTCGTCCTATAGGAAGAGGAGCCAGCAGGGATTTGTAACTGTAGGAGAGAGTAGATAATATTTTATACTTGTTTTATTGGAAGATTATCTTGGTTCTAGTAAAGCAGATGGATTGGAGAAGAAAGCGGTGACACAGAACGACCACGGATGCAATATTCCAGGCATAAGATGAGGGTGCCAATTATGACCAGAACAATAGGAGTGAGGAAACAGTAAGACTTAGGAGACTCTCCTAAGGTAGCACTGGCCCCAGGGACATCCATGCGGTGAGTGCTTTAGGGCACATCAACTCATAAACACATCCAACCCAGCAACATCCATGCGGTGAGTGCTTTAGGGCACATCAACTCATAAACACATCCAATATAGACAAGTATATCTGAGGTGATCTCAAAGCTGAGTCTTAAAGTCTGCAAATGGCATATTAGTCTAGCAGGCCCATGAATCCTAGTTCCTGAACCAACTCAAAGAGTTAAGAGCACTGGGGTTACCAGAGGCTCAAGCCACCTATGAACATATGACTTTGGGTCCTTCGGCTGAGACATTAATCTGGCCGATTAATGTCTTGAAAACAAGAAATGATAGATTCAAAAGACCATGGGGGGGGGGTCATACAATTTAAGGGAGCAGAATGTCCTTGCAAGCATAGGTGATAAACTGCTACTGACACTTGTCCTTGGTGAGAGGCTGCAATAAAAGAGTGGTAGGTATTGTGGCAAACTCAAGCTCATGTGCCCTGTCCAAGGGGCGGCTGCTATTCTGGATCAGCCAGTTGTCACCATGTGGGAATGAGGCTAAATATTCTGATATTTTGAACAAAGCTGGAAATCAGAATTTTAACGTTAGCTAATTCAAGTTTAAAATACAGCAGTAACACTATGTGAGTTGAAAGGAATTTTCTTTGCAAGCTGAATTTATTCCTCCGACCTCCAACCCTAGACCTTTGACCCAGGGATTCAATAACTATTAAGTTAATGCATCCACAGCGAGACTTCATGTAAGAAAGAAAAACACAAAGCCATTTAGTGATATGAGTGAGATCTAAATTATCTGTTGGAAGAAAGAGTATGAAATATTTTTTTTTAACTCAGAAATGAACAAATCAATAATCAGGTTCTCTACTTCTGTTTCTGTAACAGTGCATTTTGGAAAATAAACAGCATTTATAACCACCAGCCAATGCCATTGTCATCATCACATGTGTTTTTCACAATTGCTTATGTGAAGGAAGAACAAATGTTGTTATCCTCACCTGAATGATGAAAAATGGAGGCGAAATAGAAGGCCTGTAGTTTCCTAAAATCACTGAGCCATGGCAGCCTGGCGGGGTCTAGGACCTTGTTTCCTGTCACTGTGCTGGGTGTCAATCTATACAGCCTTCTCTGATGGGCTCCCCTGAAGGGAGATTTATGCCTCCTTAGAGCAGGAAATCTCACTCAGTGGCTGGTGGTCTCTGAAGGTGTCAGAGAATCTCAGCACAGGTTGGCAAGAAAGATTCATTGATACAGAGCTTAATTTTTGGTTAAGAGCAAATAAACCTGAAGGTGACCCATAAAACTAATCAGAATGATTGTCTTGTATGTCTAATGATCAAAGACTAGACTTTCCAAAGTCCCACTTTAAGTACCATGTACATCTTGAGCAATAGTTGTGCCTTCTCCTGACCCTGACCTGCGCCTGTGAGGGCGGCCACCTGGGGACAGGGATGTTCTTGCATGTTTAGTAACAACATCACCTCCCATGAGTTTTAAAATCATACTGTTCAGGGAGGTGGCGAGTTAAGTGGACAAGAAGGATGTGATTCTATGTGCTTCCTCTGGATTCATCCAAATGGAGCTGTGTGATAGCTGTGCAAGGACCGTGCCTTGTTCTACACAAGCAATGCACTGGGTCCGAGATTTGGTCTCATGTTAAGGGTTGCAGAGCCTTCCTGAAAATGGCTCGGCATGTTTGCATTTCAGAAGAGGATCCTGCCAGGGAAGGCCTGAGCCCAGAAAGCAGGATCCCTACCGACCTTGGCCCTGATGTCCTTGTCTCCTGTCTATTTGGAGCCTTGTCCTCCAGGGCTCTTCAGTTACCAAGGTAACAAATGGTCCCTGGTGAACCATTCCTAGCCCTTTCTACAAAACCATGGACAATGGGCTCGGCACCTGTGGCTCAACGGGCTAGGGCGCCAGCCAAGTACACCTGAGCTGGCGGGTTCGAATCCAGCCTGGCCCACCAAACAGCAATGACGGCTACAACCAAAAAGCGGCCCAGCGTTGTGGCGGGCACCTGTAGTCACTGCTACTTGGGAGGCAGAGGCAGGAGACTCGCTTGAGCCCAGGAATTGGAGGTTGCTGTGAGCTGTGATGCCACAGCGCTCTATCCAGGGTGACAGCTTGAGGCTCTGTCTCAAAAAAAAAAAAAAAAAAAAAACATGGACAATGTGTATCTGTGCTGTATGATCCAACTTTTTACATACGTCTACACTAGAATTATAGCAGTGCTCAGGAAGTGGCTAATTTACCCCCCAAACTAGGCAAATACCCCAGATGCTGGGCCAGTAGGCAGAGCACACAGGGATGGGAAAGACACACTTCCTGCCCCACCCTATGAGTACTTGCCATCCCCATGCTTTTCTAGGAAGCCCAAGCTGCCTCATGCTTCGTATCGGACTCGCCCAAAGACCCACCTCTGTGAGAGGACTGTTGAATGTGGGTATCTCTTTTCAGCTACATCAACTATGGCCCTTATCTCCCTCTGTTTGCTAAAAGCCATAGAGTGGACTACCCAGCGCTCTGGGAATTAGCCCTAAATGAAATAGGTCACAGAAAGCGAACAGCCAGAAGCCTTAGGGCGTGCCCTTTCTAAGACAGTGGTCTAGTCTACCCTGAGCCCTTGGCCTGCCCCAGCCACGAGACAGTCTCAACCGAACCTCAGACACATCAATAAAATGAGAATCACATGGTGGCTTGTATAGTCCATTTTAACCTTTTAATGCATTCCACAGGTATTAGCCAAATACTCTAAATAAACAAAACAAAAACCCCTCAAAAGTTGTTTTTATCACGTAAGGCTTCAGAAGAACAGGATGGTTGTGATCCTCATAGGCATTGAACAACCTACCAAGTTAGCAATATTTTATTTTATTATTTATTTATTAGTTTATTTATTTATTTTTAGGCAGAGTCTCACCCTGTCACCCTAGGTAGAGTGCCATGGTGTCATTGTAGCTCACAGCAACCTCAAATTCTTGAGTTCTAGGGATCCTCCTGCCTCAGCCTCTGGAGTAGCTGGGACTACAGGCACCTGCCACCACACCTGGCCGGTTTTTCTATTTTTAATAGAGACAGACTCTTGCTCTTGCTCAGGCTGGTCTTGAACTCCTGAGCTCAAGCAATCACCCTACCTCGGCCTCCCAGAGTGCTGGGATTACAGGCCTAATCCACCGCACCCGGCCCCAAGTTACCAATATTTTAGGTTTAGTTTTTATGTGGAGCAACCCAGGCCCTGGCTTAGACTTCATCCTGCAATAAGCAAACCAGGTTTCATCTGCCCTTAGACCTTGGACACATGGCACAAACTGAGAGAAGCAAGGTGTATGTTCCAGGTATATGGGCCAACAATCTGATAAGTCAGTGCTCTTCAAGTCAGGCGATGCTCTGATGTGGTTTGGAAGGCCTCAGGCAAACTATTTAAAAAGAAAATGAGGACTCTTTACCTACTTGCCCTGGTGAATGTATCCTGCTTACTTTGCAAGCCTATCTTTCTCCTCCTCAATAAATTTTGTTTCGACTCCATTTATAAGTGGGCAAAGGACTTGAAAGCAACTTCTCTGAAGATGACAGATGAATGATCAGCAAACACACGAAAAAAATATTCACTGTCCAATCATCAGAGAAACGGCAAATCGAAACCACTCCGAGATACCACCTAACTCCCACATCACAAAGTCCCAACTCTGCAGATGCTGGTGAGGATGTGGAGAGAAGGGAACGTTTTTACATTGCTGGAGGGATTGCAAACTGATACAACCTTCATGATAAGAAGTATGGAGAATTAAAAAGTAAAAGCTGACCTTCCATTTGGTCCTTCGATCCCATTACTAGGTATCTATCCAGAGGAACAAAAATCATTTCACCCCAAGGACCTTTGCCCCAGAATGTTTATTGCAGCTCAGTTCACAATTGCCAAGATGCGGAAGCAACCCAAGTGCCCATCAACCGGTGAATGGATTAACAAACTGTGGTATATGTACACCAGGGAATACTGTTCATCCATAAGAAAAGATGGAGACTCTGCATCTTTTATGTTTACCTGGATGAAGTTGAAACACATTCTTCTTCTTCTTTTTTTTTTTTTTGAGACAGAGCCTCAAGCTGTCACCCTGGATAGAGTGCTGTGGCATCACAGCTCACAACAACCTCCAACTCCTGGGCTCAAGCGAGTCTCTTGCCTCCGCCTCCCAAGCAGCTGGGACTACAGGTGCC
>CAUYRH010127366.1:0-15084 GCA_963574655.1 Perodicticus potto | reverse complement strand
TAGAGTGCTGTTGCATCAAAACTCACAGCAACCTACAATTCCTGGGCTCAAGCGAGTCTCTTGCCTCCGCCTCCCAAGTAGCTGGGACTACAGGTGCCTGCCACAACACCCGGCCATTTTTTGGTTGCAGCCATCATTGTGGTTTGGCGGGCCCAGGCTGGATTCAAACCCGCCAGCTCAGGTGTACGTGGCTGGTTACTTAGCCTGTTGAGCCACAGGTGTGGAGCCTCTCCATCAATTTTAAAGCTTAGCTTGGTAGGGTATAGAATTCTGGGTTGGAAATTGTTCAGTTTAAGTAGGTTAAAGATAGATGACCATTGTATTCTGGCTTGAAAAGTTTCATTAAAGAGGTCCGTGGTCACCCTGATAGGTTTGCCCCTGTAGGCTAGTTGGCGCTTACTCCTGGCAGCTTGCAACATCTTTTCTTTTGTCCTGACTTTAGATAAATTCATCACAATGTGCCTTGGAGAAGTTCTATTTGAGTTGAGGTGACCAGGGGACCGATATCCCTCTGAAAGGAGTATGTCAGAATCTTTGGTGATATTTGAGGATTTTTCATTTATAATATTCTATAGAATGGTTTCCATTCCTCTGGGGCATTCTTCTTCCCCTTCTGGGATACCTATAACTCGTATGTTTGAACGCTTCATAGAGTCCCATAATTCTTGCAGTGAATGTTCTGTTTTCTCTCTCTTCTTTTCGGCCTCTTTAAGTATCTGAGTTATCTCAAGAGCTTTATACTCTACCTCTGAGATTCTTTCTTCTGCATGATCTAATCCAGGCATCCTCAAACTTTTTAAACAGGGGGCCAATTCACTGTCCCTCAGACTGTTGGAGGGCTGGACTATAGTTTTTTAAAAAAAGCTATGAACAAATTCCTATGCACACTGCACATATCTTATTTTGAAGAGAAAAACAAAATAGGAACAAATACAATTCACATCAACTTATGTCGCCCGTGGGCCATAGTTTGAGGACCCCTGATCTAATCTGTTGTTGATACTTTCTATTGCATCCTTGAGTTCCCTGACTGCGTCATTTCCTTCAGCTCTGCTATATCCTTTCTATATTCTTCATATTGTTCATCTTTTATTTGATTCTGTTTTTGAATTTCCTTTTGGTTATTATTCACTTTCTTAGCAATTTCTTTCATTGCTTTTTGATTGTTTTCCACTTTCTCAGCAATTTCCTTCATTGTTTTCATTATCTGTATTTTAAATTCCCCTTCCGTCATTTCTAACATTTCTTTATGGGAGGAATCTTCTGCAGTAGCTATCTCACGATCCCTAGAAGGGGTTACTCTGGCCTGGGATTTCATGTTGCCAGGATTTTTCTGTTTATTCTTCTTCATGAGTGCTTTCTTGTATCTGTTTCCTTACCCTAATTTTCCTTTCACTTCTTCTTGCTCTTTAAGTTACTGTATCACTTGCCTAAAATATTAATGAGTCCTTTTGGTGCAAGACCAGAAGGATGAAAAGATTGAAGAGCAAGAAGGGAAAAAAGATGCAAAGAAGAGAAAAAAAAGAGAGAAAGAGAAAGAAGAGGGGGTGAGTAAACAGAAATATTGACAAAAAGAAAAAAGGCACTGAAAGACAGAAATAGGAGAAATATAGGTGTGTGGTAGGGTACTAGGGCCCAACCTTAGAGACCCCAAACCTCCAGGGGTATTGGGTTGGGTGATTTCCTTGAGGTCAACAGCTCTTTGCCAGCCAGCTCAGACACAATACCCCACCTCCACCAGGTAGAGGAAAGACAAAAATACTGTGAATCGAACAGAAACAAACAACCAAAGACCCTTATGGGATAAAATTAGGGGGAAAAAAAACAAATAATAGGGACAGAAACACTAGCAAAAATGAAATTCTAGTTGTTAAAGAAGGCAAAAATGGAAGATTATATTTAAACTAGAATGGTGAAAAAAAGAAAAAGAAAGAAAAGGTCAAGGAAAAATGTTGAAATTAAAAAAAAAAAAAAACATTAAACAAAACCCCCCAAACCAAGAAACCAAACAGTATATATATCTTGCTAAGTATTGACCGGGCAACAGGTGGACTTCTGAGGTATGAGATGTTAATCACAATGTTGATTCAGCTGTACGAGATGGGGACTGGAGGCCTCTGCTGATTACTCAGACCCTGCAGGCTTGGAAGCCCAAATAACTCCTCAGCCCACTCAAAAGACTCTCCAAGCCATAAACCTTGGCAAACAGAAGCTTTCCAGGGAAAGCACTTATCCCTGGGATCTCTCCTGGTGTGGCTGCCTGCTTATCCAGTGTGCCAAGTCCAGTCTCCCCCAATGTCCCTGAGGGCCACAGCTGTCAATCTGCCACGCACTAGATCTCCCCACTTGCCCAGCGTCTCAATGCCCGCTTTGGGTAGCTCAGTCACTAGATTACTCGTCCAAGTTCTCCAGGTTGATCCTGGAGCTGCAACACTCAGGGGCAACTCACAGCTGAATATTAGCTCCTTTCCGGCTCAGCGGCTCAGTCTGGGGCCCCAGACAACACCAAAGTCATCTGCACACCGGCCCAAGATCTCCCAAGGCAGTTCAATCAATGTCCAAGTCCAAAAAAACCCAGAACAGCCCCCAAGTAAGGCTTTTCCTGCTTGCAATCTCGCCATTGCTATGATTACAGCTGCAGGCAGCCTCCGACAGAGCAAACGCACGCACCACTTGCCAGTTTTCCACCGCTTCTGTCCTCCTTGTGGGGTCCAGAAGTCTCTCATTAACTTTCTTTCCTTTTTTTTTTTTTTTTACTTATTTTATTTTATTTTATTTTTGAGACAGAGCCTCAAGCTGTCACCCTGGATAAAGTGCTGTCGCATCACAGCTCACAGCAACCTCCAATTCCTGGGCTTACGCAAGTCTCTTGCTTCCGCCGCCCAAGTAGCTGGGACTGCAGGCGCCCGCCACAACACCCGGCCTTTTTTTGGTTGCAGCTGTCATTGTTGTTTGGCGGGTCCGGGCTAGATTCGAACCCGCCAGCTCAGGTGTACATGGCTGGCGCCTTAGCCCATTGAGCCACAGGCGCCGAGCCCCATTGACTTTCTATATCACCAAAGGGAAGCCTCCGGGCAAAACCCACTGGCCAGATGCCTGGAGTCTTCTCTCCCCACTCTCACTGCATCCAGCTACACAGAAGCTGCTACTCGGCCACCATCTTCAACCAGGTGTGTCCAACTTCTCCAATTTGTTAAAGAATATCTACCAAAAAACCTACAGCTAATATCTTGTAAGAAATTAGAAACTTTCCTACTAAAGATAAGGAACAATGCAAAATGCCCGTTCTCAGCACTTCTTTTGAAGTCCTAGTTAATACCATAAGACTAGAAAAGGAAATTAAAAGTATATTGATTGGGAAGGAAGAAATAAAACTGTCTTTGTTCACAAATTACATGCTTGTCTATGTAGCAAATAAAAAAAAATTAACAAAGAAAACCTCACTCCTGAAACTAAAAAGTGATTATAGTAAGATTGCAGAATAAAAGGGTAATATACAAAAGGCAATGCTTTCCTATATACCATCAATGAACAAGTGGAATTTGAAATTAAAAACACAATGCCATTTACATCAGCACCCCCAAAATGAAATACTTCAGTATAAATCTATAAAATATGTACAAGATCTATAACTGGAAAATTATAAAACTCTATTGAAAGAAATTAAAGAACTAAATAGATGAAGCGGTATTTCATGTTCATTGATGGAAAGACTCAATGGTGTCAAGATGTCGGTTCTTTCCAACTTGATGTATAGAATCAATGAAATCCCACTCGAAATACTAGCTATTTATTGCAGATATTGACACACTTATTCCAAAAGTTATATGGAGATGCAAAAGACCCCAAATAGTCAACACAGTGTAGAAGGAAAAGAACAAAGTTGGAGGACTGATGCTACCTGACTTCAAGACCTACTATAAAGCTATAGTAATTAAAACACTGTGGTATTCCAAAAAAGTAGACAATTAGATCAGTGGAACAGAACAGAGAACCCAGAAATAGATCCATATAAATTTATTCCACTGATCTTTGAGAGAGGAACAAAGGCAATATAATGAAGAAAAGATAGCCTTTTCAACAAATGGTGCTGGAACAACTGGATCCACATGCAACACAAAGACCCTCAATGGACATTACACTCTTCACAAAAATTAACTCAAAATGGATCACAAACCTAAATGTGAAATGCAAAACTCCTAGAAGATAACACAGAAAAATCTAGATGACCTTGGGTTTAGTGATGACTTTCTAGATAGAACGCTAAAGGCATAATGCACAAAAGAAAGAATTGCTAGCTAGACTTCATTAAAATTAAACGTTTCTGCTCTGTGAATGACACTGTCAATGGGAAAAGACACATCAGTGACTTGGAGAAAATATTTGCAAGAAATATATCTGATGTGGGCGGCACCTGTGGCTCAGTGAGTAGGGTGCTGGCCCCATATACCAGGGGGTGGTGGGTTCAAACCCAGCCCTGGCCAAACTGCAACAACAACAACAAAATAGCTGGGCATCGTGGTGGATGCCTGTAGTCCCAGCTACTCAGGAGGCTGAGGCAAGAGAATCGGCTAAGCCCAAGAGCTGGAGGTTGCTGTGAGCTGTGATGTCACAGCACTCTACTGAGGGCGACTAAGTGAGATTCTGAAAAAACAGATCATGCCAAATCTTATAGACAGTAGAAAAAGAAGAAATATTTCAAAGTCATTCTACTTAATCTGGATATACCTGATATTAAAATTGGAGAAAATATATTGTCATAAAGGGAAATTACAAATATCTGATCTGTTTTTTCAAATTATCTTTTATTATTTATGAATATTAGTTGTGTATTTTTTGAGACTTTGGAAAAAAAATAAGAAGTTAACTGATGACTCCATACTGAGCCTCAGAGTTAAAGCATTCTATAATAGACATATTCTTATTTGACAATATGAATGTTACTTTCTTTGCATTATTATTATTAATATTGCTTAATATTTCAATGCAGTAATCATCTGATTTCTTTTCTGAATGCATTTATCTGCGTTCATGCTTTTCGAGGTTTTTGTTTCTAGTCCTTACACAGTTATTGTTATTAAATTTTAAGCCTTTTTAATTCTGTGAAGGCAAAAAGTGGAAACCTAATAAACACCTGTATATGTAAAAATTTTAAAATAACATAAAAATTGGATATAAAAAAAAGAAAAGAAATATATCTGATAAGGACTGTTATCCAAAATATATAAAGGACACTTAAAATTCAATAATTAAAAAAAGGACCAAAGATGCTATGCAGATGACCAATACATATATGAAAAGATGTTCCACATCATCTTCATCCAGGAAATATCAGGCAACTGGAAACAATGAGATACCACTACATACTAAAACAGCCAAAATCCAGAGCACTAACAACATCAAGTGCTGGTGAGAATGTGAAACAACAGGAATTCCTTGCGAGTAGGAACTCAAAATGATACAGCCACTTTGGAAGATAGCTTTGCGGTTTTCTTTCCTTTTTTTTTTTTTTCATTGTGCATTTTTTAAATTTTCAGGTCAATGTGAGGGTACAAGCAAGCAAGTCACAATAATTGAATTTCATAGGTAGCATCAGTCTTGCAATTATGTCCCACACCCAGAAGGTGCACTATATATCCCTCCATTCAGAGGGAGCAACTGAAACCCCCTCATTCCCCCTCCGCCCCAATTTGAATTGAAATAAGTGAAACAGATCACCTACTAGCTTCATATTAGCATTGAGTATATTGGATATTTGCTTTTTCATTCTTTTTGTTTGTTTGTTTTCTTGAGACAGAGTCTCACTTTGTCGCCCTGGGTTAGATTGCTGTGGCATCATAGCTCACAGCAACCTCAAACTCTTAGGCTCAAGTGATTCTCTTGCCTTAGCTTCCCAAGTAGCTAGAACTACAGGTGCTCACCATAAAAGCTGGCTATTTTAGATATGAGGTCTGGTTCTGTCTTAGGCTGGTCTCCAACCCGTGAGCTCAGGCAATCTGCCCACCTCGGCCTCCCAAGTACTAGGATTACAGGCGTAAGCCACCACACCACAGCTTTTTCATTCTTGTGATACTTTATTGAGAAGAATGTGTTTCAACTCCATCCACATTAATATGAAAGATGTAAAGTCACTATCTTTTTTTATGGCTGAATAGTATTCAAGGTATACATATACCACAGTTTGTTAATCCATTCCTGAGTTGATGGGCATTTAGGTTATTTCCACATTTTGGCAACTGTAAATTGAGTTGCAATAAATAATCTAGTGCATATTTCCTTCTGATAAAAGTATTGTTTTTCTTCTACGTAGATGCCTAGTAGTGGGATTGTGTGATCAAATCAGAGATCTAATTTGAGTTCTTTGACGGTTCTCCATACTTCTTTCCAAAGACTCTGTATTTGCAGTCTCACCAGCAGTGTAAAAGTGTTCTACTCTCTCCACATCCATGCCAGCATCTGCAACTTTGGGACTTTATAATGTGTACTAATTTTAACTGGGATTAGGTGATATCTCAGGGTGGTTTTGATTTGCATTCCTCTGATGATTAGGGATGATGAGCATTTTTTCATATATTTGTTAGCCATTTGTCTGTCTTCCTCAGAGAAGGTTCTGTTCGTATCTCTTGCCCAGTGATAGATGGGAATGTTAGCTCTTTTTGTTGTTGTTGGTTAATTTGAGTTATCTATAGATCTAAGTTATCAAGCCTTTGTCAGATTCGTAATATGCAAATATCTTTTCCCATTCTGAACATTGTCTATTTGCTTTGGTTGTTGTCTCCTTAGCTATGCAGAGGCTTTCCCATTAATTAATTTTCCCTTAATTAAGTCCCATTTGTTAATTTTTGTTACTGTTGCAATTGCCATGGATGTCTTCTTCATAAAATCTTTCCTCAGGCCTACATTTTCAAGAGTTTTCCCCACACTTTTCTTCTAGGATTTTTATCATTTCAAGCCTTAGATTCAAATCTCTCACCCATCTTGAATCAATTTTTGTAACTAACAAATTGCGACTTTCTATAAAACTAAACATACTCTTACTGGCTCAGTGTCTGTAGCTCAGCAGCTAGGGCACCAGCCATATACACCGGGGCTGGTGGGTTCGAACCCAGCCCAGGTCTGCCAAACAACAATAACACCAACTACAACAAAAAAATAGCCGGGTGTTGTGGCAGGCACCTGTGCTCCCAGCTACCTGGGAGGCTGAGGCAAGAGAATCATTTAAGCCCAAGAGTTTGAGGTTGCTGTGAGCTGTGACACCACAGCCCTCTACAGAGGGCAACACAATGAGACTCTGTCTCAAAAAAAAAAAACCCATACTCTTACCATATGATACTGCATTTGTACTCTTTGGTATCATAGTAATCTAAAGAAGTTGAAAATTTATGTCCTCTCAAAAACCTGTACAACATGTTTATAATAGGTTTGTATATAGTTGCAAAAACTTGCAAGCAATCAGATGTCCTTCAGGGTGTCGCCCATAGTTCAGTGGCTAGGGCACTAGCCACATATACCGAGGATGGCGGGTTTGAACCCAGCCCGGGCCAGCTAAAACAACAATGACAACCACAACAACAAAAAAATAGCTGAGCATTGTGGTGGGCACCTGTAGTCCCAGCTACCTGGGAGGCTGAGGCAAGAGAATCGCTTAAAACTAAGGGTTGGAGGTTGCTGTGAGCTGTGACTCCATGGCACTCTACTGAGGACAACAAAATAAGACTCTGACTCAAAAAAAATTTTAAAAAGATGTCCTTCAGTAAATGAATGGATAAATAAACTGTGGTACATCCAGACAATGGAACATTATTCAGTGCTAGAAGGAAAATGATTTATCAGCCATGAAGGACAAGGAGGAAACTTAAAAATATTGCCAAGTAAAAGCAGCCAATCTAAAAGGTTACATACTGTGTGATTCCAACTATATGACCTTCTGGAAAAGTCAAAAACACAAAGACAATAAAAAGACCAGTGATATCCAAGGGTTAGACCTATGGGAAGAATGAATAGGCAACGCAGAGCACAGAGGATTTTCAGGGCAGTGAAACTTTTTGGTCTGATACTATGATGGTACCTGCATGTCAGTATACAGCTTTCCAAGCCCATAGTATGTGCCACACCAAAGAGAAGGTGAAAACTATGGACTGTGGGGTACATGTCAATGTAGATGCACTGATTGTAACCAGTGTACCACTCTGGCACTGGGGTGTTGATAGCAGCGGAGACGGCAAGTGTGTAGAGACAGGGACTGTGTGGGAAGTCTACTTTCTGTCCAATTTTGCTATAAACCTAAAACTGCTCTACAAAATAAAACCTATTTTAAAAAAAACATTTGAGGGCTCAATGCACATAGCACAGTGGTTACGGTGCCAGCCACAAACACCAAAGCTGGCGGGTTTCAACTCAGCCTGGGCCAGCTAAATAATGACAGCTGCAACAAAAAATAGCCAGGCGTTGTGGCAGGTGCCTGTAGTCCCAGCTCCTTGGGAGGCTGAGGCAAGAGAATCACCTAAGCCCACTCTTAACCTTTAAGAGTTTGAGATTGCTGTGAGCTGTGACATCATGGTACCCTACCGAGGGTGACATAAAGAGACTCTGTCTCAAAAAAAAAAAAATTTGAGGGCAATCCATGATCAGTTTTAGGTTTTTAATAGCTCACTCTAGCTGAAATGATGCAGGTGGATGGAAATAAAGAAAAAAATGGGTATAGAAGAACAGTTAGCTGCAGTGGTCCAGGTGGTTTGGTCTAGGGTGGTAGCAAAGGAGAAGGTGACAACATGCTTCCCCTAGAGAGAGAAATAAGATTCGCTGTGTGTCCCTGGATGAACCAGTGGACCACTTCCCCTTGGTTACCTTATTTATTGAAAGGAAGAGAGAGGATGAATATTGGGGTTGGCCGGGTGAGATTTAGGAAAAAAACCCATTCCTGAACCATACATAAGGCAAAGAGAATCAATTGACTACTTGTGTCTGACATCTTTTCCTTTATAACGTCAGCCCTGTATTAGCCAAGAGCAATATCAGACAGACCATGGTTTTTATGAGGGAACTTTTAAAACATTACTTCCTGGGCACTCTTTAAATATAATGGCCCACTTCTTTATTATAATCCTAGTTGGGATGACAGTGACCGATAAAATGGTAATGTAATCAAATACTGACAAAGAGCCAGTAAGAGATGTGGATGATATGCAGAGAGGCTCCACCCTACTTCAAACACAAGTCCCAGGAGAAAATAGAAGGATGAGAAGAGAAGTGTTATTCAAAGAGAACATGGCTAATGCCTTGACAGATTTGAAGAAAGGTAGAATCCCTCAGATTGAAAGTGAATACAAGGTACAGAGTAAGGTAAGTAAAAATAAACTCACATCTCAAAAGAGAAACTACAGATTACTAACAAAGGAATGATAATTAGTTAGACAGCAGACTTTCTATCAGGAGAAAAAAAAGAGCTCTGATGGGAAAACAACAATAATAGCAAACTTATTATGTGAAAAGGTACTGAGCAAAGGCATTAAGTCATTTAATTCCCACAGCAATCTTACAAGATAGCTACTATAATTATCCTCATTTGACAGATAGAGAAACTGAAGGCAGAAAGGTAAAGTTACTTACCCAAGATCATACAGGTGTAAAGTGGCAGAGCCCAGGGTCTAATCCAGACCATCTGGCTTTGGAGCCTGAGTGCATAGCCACCACTTCCAATGCCCCCAGGGAGGAATCAGATCAGGAAAAAATAGTGAATACAAAAATGAGTAATACTCTGTGGATATAATGTTTTTAAAACTTGAATTCTTTTTTGTTTTTCAAAGAGACAAAATTAAAATTCTTGGCAATGTAGACAAAGAAGATAGGGTCAGAGGTGAGGATGGGCTGTGTCCAGAAAGAGACTAGAGATTAATCTTAGACTTTGGGCTTTTTTGGTTGTTTTTTAGGCTAAACACTTAAGGTAATCATTGAAGGGTAACCAATAAAAGCAAAATAACAATAAAGAAAAGATAGGATCTTATTCATGAGAAAGAACATAGGATTTATCTAAATTCCTATACATTAATTAATGTGGCCAGTGCTCCTTCTTTGCAGGTAAACCTCAACAATGTGCAGCTCTGTCCTGGGCATGCAGACCAGATCACTTAGGAGTGGCACCATCATGCCACTGGGGCATCCTTGGTAGCTTTCTGCATCCTTTGTCAGCAGTCAGCCTGTGCCGGTGACCTAAGCCTCACCTGTATGCCTATGACCTAATTCTCACCTCTATGCTTAGGACAGAATTGTGTATCTGTGACCTAAGCCTCACCTGAATGCCCAAGACAGAACTGTGTGCCCATGACCTGAGCTTTACCCATACGCCCAGGACAGAACTGTGTGCCCATGACCTAAGCCTTACCTTTATGCCCAGGACAGAGCTATGAACTCTAAGTGACTGGAATGTCACATGGGGCTTGTAGAGCAACTGTAGCTCAGGGTTGGTTGGGTTGAGGTTTTCTTGCAGAGAAGGAACACTGGGAGTGGTAATAGCCCACCTGGGACTGTGAAGAAAGCAGAAGAGAACTTCAGACCCACAGTTCTTGAAGCTAAGCTTTTGTGGCTTATGTGGTAGTCAGCACCTCTGGTGACAGATCAGATCTCTCTGGTCTGAGAGCTCCCCAGACACAGACTTTGCTTCTGTGTAGAGTGCTGACCATCGGCGCTTTTGTAGCATGGCACAGAGAAGAATCCATCAGCAATGGTTTTAGGGGTCCAGGATGTCAGAGTCTCAGATTCCTGGGTTATTTCAGGGCAGAGAGAATTTGGAAGTGGCAGAAAGAAAAGTGTTCCAGGCAGGACCTTTTCACTAAGGAGGCAGACTTGGGGGAAAAGTACCCTGAGTAGTGAGACCCTGGGCAGGGCTGCAGTGACACCCCTAGAGTGGACAGCAGGGAAAGCTGCGTCACCTGGTGGAAGGAAAATAGATCCTCCAACAAAGGGTGACCTATGCCTAACACAAGTCACACCGGTGGAAAGGGATTATTTCTTATCTGTGGAAATGCCTCCTTTGCTAGGACGATTGCCAATTAGACCATTTGAGTAGGTGGAAAGTATCATAAAGGTTTGGGTTTGCTAGAACAAGCAATAGCCTCCATGAGGTCACGGACAGGGAAGTTACAGCTGGAAGCCTGTTCTCATCTGCTTGATACAGCATCAAGGGTCACAGAGGCCCTCTGGTTCTGACCGGATAGAGCAGAGGGCACAAGTGAACCATGTCTACAACTATTGGGCACAAACGGCTGTTGGGCAATCCTGAGGGCAGGTGGAAGACAGTAAGTGATAGATGTTCACAAAGCAGCACAAGAGCTGGACGCTGAAGAGCAACTCCCAGTTCCAAAGCTGAGCCAAAGACACGAGGAAGCAAGGTTCCCCTTTGTGGGACACCTGCTAGGAATTTTATCCAAAACATTTCTTTCTTTGAAGTACTTGATTTTTTTATTAGACCTGACCCATAGTTGTGAAGTGACTTATGCTAAAGGGTATCTTCAAGGCCTTGCTAGACATTTGACAAACATGATAAGCATGTTCCTGCTAGATGTCTGACAAACATATGATAAGCATGGTCCTGCTAGACGCTTGACAAACATGTGGTAAGCACGGCCCTGATAGACATTTAACAAAAATGTGGTAAGCATATCTGCAATGATTGTGGCTGTTAGGCTACACATGATGCATTTGCTCACTCTTCTCTGGCCTTAAGGTCTCGCCCCTTAAGTATCTCCAGGGCACTCATTTTAACATCATTTATCTTTCCATTAGCTGATCCTGCTTTGCTATGTACCCCTTGTACGCTCCCATTTTATTCTACAGTGAGAGTTTTTGATCTAGACAATAGAACTACAGAAGTAGTATTCTCTGGGTTGGGCAGGAACTTTCTACACTTTGGATCTAGAGTAGAGCTCTAATAACAAAATAAGAATTTGAAAATGGTATAAACGATAACACATTTAAAAGACATTTAATGTGTGTAATAGAAGAAAATGTAGGTATAGGTGAATATCACGGTGACCTTAATGCAGGGAAGGATTTCCCTTTTATTTTTTGGTTGCCCTGGTACATTGCCATGGTGTCAGAGCCCAATATGACCTCAAACTTGTGGGCTCAAGTGCCCCTCTTGCTCTAGCCTCCTGAATAGCTGGGACTACAGGTGTCTGTCACAATGCCCAACTAATTTTTCTTTTTTTTTTGTTGAGCCAGAGTCTCAAGCTGTCACCCTGGGTAGAGTACCGTGGCGTCACAGCTCACAGCAACCTCCAACTCTTGGGCTTAAGCTATTCTTTTGCCTCAGCTTCCCAAGGAGCTGAGACTACAGGCACCTGCCACAATGCCCGGCTATTTTTTTTATTGTTGTTTGGCAGGCCCCGGCTGGATTTGAACCTGCCAGCTCTGGTGTACGCGACTGGCTTCTTAGCCACCTGAACTATAGGCACCGCGAGTAATTTTTCTATTTTCAGATAGACGGGGTCTCACTCTTGCTCAGGCTGGTCTTGAACTCCTTAGCTCAAGCAATCCACCCACCTTACACTCCCAGAGTGCTAGGATTACAGGCGTGAGTCACTGCGCCTGGCTGGGAGAATTTCTTAAATAACATACCAAACACACAAACTATAAAGAAAAGACAGTAAAAAGCCATAATTTAGAAAGTAACATCTCTGGAGAAAGATAAGAGGAATTATAATTGTTTCTCAAAAATTGAAGCTTTAATGGCTCGGCACCTGTGGCTCAAGCGGTTAAGTTGCCAGCCATATATACCTGAGCTGGCAGGTTCAAATCCAGCCCAGACCCGCCAAACAACAACGAAGGCTGCAACTAAAAAATAGCCGGCGATGTGGCAGGCGCCTGTAGTCCCAGCTACTTGGGAGGCGGAGGCAGGGAGACTCGCTTGGGCCCAGGAGTTGGACGTTGCTGTGAGCTGTGATGCCACAGCAGTCTATCCAGGGTGACACCATGAGGCTCTGTCTCAAAAAAAAAAAAAAAAAAAATTGAAGCTTTAAGAGTTAGTGAAGTGAGTACACTGTGGTTTTGATATATAATCTGAACTATATTAAAATTCTGGGGTTCCCAGTTCCGGGCCACAGACAGATACTGGTCTCTGGCCTGTTCGGAACTGGACTACACAGCACCACTGCCTGTCTCCACCTCCCGTCTCATCCCTCTAGTCCCCAGCACATATGTCCGAAGAAAAATTGTTTTTGATGAAACCAGTTCCTGGTGTCAAAAATGTTGGAGACTGCTGAAAATGTATTGGCTTAGTTATTAAGTATGTCAGAAAATTACTTCACCCAGTTTCACCCATAACATGAACTTTGTGAGTTTAAGAACGGCATCAGAGGCTCAGCGCCTGAAGCACAGTGGTTACGGCGCCGGCCACATACACCTAGGCTGGCGAGTTCAAACCCAGCCTGGGCCAGCTAAACAACAATGACAACTACATCAAAAAATAGCTGGGCGTTGTGGTGGGCGCCTGTAGTCCCAGCTACTTGGGAGGCTGGGGCAAGAGAATCGCTTAAGCTCAAGAGTTTGAGGTTGCTGTGAGCTGTGACACCACAGCACTCAGAGCGACATAGTGAGACTCTGTCTCAAAAAAACAAACAAAAAAAAAACCCACTTAAGCATTGGACTAGCCCTGACTTGCTTTCCCTGAGCCTCCTGTGATCAGATACCACCTGTGTACAAGCCAGTGCTGGCTGACTGGAGACAAACGGCACATTCCCAGTTCTATAGACCACTCCAAATTCATGTGTTGACATCCTGACCTCCACAGTGATAGTTATAGGAGCGGGGGCCTTTGAGAAGTGATAATAATGGTCATGAAGGCAGAGCCCTCATGAATGGGGTTACTGCCCTGTAAGAAGAGACCAGAGAGCTGGCTGTCTTTTTCTCCACCATGTGAGGACATAGCTAAGACCACTGCTGTGAAACAGGAAGTGGACCCCCACCGAGAACTCAACCGGGCTGGCACCCTGATCTAGGACTTTCAGCTTCCAGAACTGTGAATTGTTGTCTAAGCTACTCACTCTATAGTGATTTATTATAGCAGCCCAGGCTAAGATGTTCAGTTTAATATCGCTGACCTTCCTGACAAGCAGTTATCTCCCAAACATGTGAGGCCATTGATTGCCAGCTGACCATAACATCAGTGAACCCAGAAGACACCCAGCAGAGCAGAGATGAGGCCACTTCAGCTGAGCCCAGCCTAAATTACTAACTCCCATAATGATGGGCAAATCAGTGGATATGGCTTTAAGCCAGTAAGTTCTGGAGTCATGTGTTACATAGCAAAACTGCTGGATTGGGGGGTTTAGTACTAAAGCCTGTTCTCTTCTGTGCTAGATGAATTCTTCACTCCTAAAATCCACTTGCTGAGACAGGATAGGGTTTGTGGATTTGTCTCCCGGAGCTGTGAAACTGTAAATAGGATGTGAAGCTTAGAGTTAACTTTCTAAAACTGATCTTGGTGGTTGCACTTAAAACTCTGATGCCTATCAAAGAGGAAAATAATCTGCCTTCAGTGCTAGCAAGCGGGAGCAGAATCTTACTTAAACTACTTGCCTGGGCAAGAAAAACAGCAGTTAAGTCTCAAAACAGATTGGTAGGGGCCCCCAAATTCATCAAGCTTCTATTGTATGGTTTCTGTAGCCTATTTTATCTAAGTCACTGATTTAACTTTCTGTTTCATAACCTAGTTCTGGTTTCATTGTTTTTCTATTTAACTTCTTTCTTCTTCTTCTTTTTTTTTTTTTTTAGAGGCAGAGTCTAACTTTATTGCCCTCAGTAGAGTGCTATGGCATCACAGCTCACAGAAGCCTCAAACTTTTAGGCTTAAGCAATTCTCTTGCCTCAGCCTCCCAAGTAGCTGGGACTACAGACGCTTACCACAACACCTGGGTATTTTTTGTTGCAGTTGTCATTGTTTTTTAGCTGGCCCAGGCTAGGTTCCAAACCGCCAGCCTTGATGCATGTGGCTGGCGCTGTAACCACTGTGCTATGGGCACAGAGCCTAAACCAAATGTTTTTACAGAAATTTGACATCATATTATGCATAGTGAAACAACACATTTT